>FIZT01047292.1:2520-14212 GCA_900065295.1 Paracoccus marginatus
TCCTTCGAATGATGCGCCTAATTTTGGGAATGCTCCTTTCAATGATGCATCTGCTTTTGGTAGTGCCCCTTTGAGTGAGCCACCTATGTTCGGGAGTGCTCCTTCGAATGATGCACCTAATTTCGGGAATTCTCCTTTCAATGATGCATCTGCTTTTGGTAGTGCCCCTTCAAGTGAGCCACCCACGTTTGGGAGTGCGCCTTCAATTGATGCGCCTACTTCTGGTAAAGCTCCTTTCAATGTGGTGTCTGCTTTTGGGAGTGCTCCTTTGAGAGAGCCACCCACATTCGGAAGTGCTCCTTCAAATGATACGCCTAATTTCGGGAATTCTCCTTTCAATGATGCATCTGCTTTTGGTAGTGCCCCTTCGAATGAGCCACCCACATTCGGAAGTGCTCCTTCAAATGAGGCGCCTAATTTCGGGAATGATCCTTTCAATGATGCATCTGCTTTTGGGAGTGCGCCTCCAAATGATGCACCTACTTCTGGGAGTGCTCCTTTCAGTGAAGCATCCGCTTTTGGAAGCGATCCTTCAAATGAGACACCCACTTCAGGGAGTGCTCCTTTGAATGAAGCGTCTGCTTTTGGGAGCTGTGAATGTATTGAGATGCCTGGTATCTGCGGCTGTATGAATTTGCCATGTAGGAATGGAATACCATTCCGGGAGTGGGATTCAATATCATGTGCTGAATTCACATCCTCCATTGCTTTCAAGTCGTCTCCTGGTGCAGACACTGTTGCTACGGTTGTGTCATCGTTTTCGTGACCTAGTGTGGCCAAATTTTCAGTGGCTGGTTTGATAGATTCAACCAAAGATCCATTGTTTTAAGTTTTTAAATAAGTTTCCACAGTTATTGTTCCAGGGTTTATTTCCTCTGAGCTACTGGCGACTGTTGAATCAGAGTACGATGAATCATATTGCTTATCTCTTGGAAATACGTATGGGTATTCAGTGGTTGAGCTAGAGGATGTGCTCATCACATTTTGAGGTGATTCCATTTTCTCTGAGGGTATATTAGTGGAATCAAGTACGTCGTCAGTTTCAGGTTTCGAAGTAGCAATTGTCGCCGCAGTTGTTGTTTGAGATGATGGTAAACTTCTCATCACTGAGGAATCGTCCGCGTTTATCAAGTTCAATTCAGTTACTCCGATAACGTTTTGATTTTCGTCGAGTTTTTCAGTGGTAGGGAAAGACTCAACGGTTTCTTTAATGGCTTTGTTTTGTCGTTTATCGTCAGACGTTGGTTCTGGTTCGGGTAATGGATTTTCGGGCTCAATTGTAGATTCTGGTAATATGTCTGGCATTTGCTCAGGTAGTTTAGGTGATGGTTCGGCATTAGGTTCTGGTATTACGACTGGTTCTGGTTTTGACTCTGGTGGAGGTGTAACATCTGGTCTTCGAGTTGGTTCAGGTGTAGATGGAGTTTCCAGTTTGGAAGCAGGCTCTGGCTCTGCATTGGGCTCAGGTTCAGCCAAAGGTTGTGGTTCGGAGGTTGAAGATGACTGAGATATCGAATTGGATTCAGGAATGGAAGTAGTAATTGACTTTTCAGAATTGAAAGAGGGTTCTGTTTCAGAAGTAGGTTCAGGTATTGATTTAGGCTCTGAAACAGGCACAGGTTCTGGCTTAGAACTGGGTTCTGGTTTGGATGATGGCTCTGGTTCTGGCCTGGAACTGGGTTCTGATGTGGATGACGGTTCTGGTTCTGCAGTAGGTTCTGGTTTTGATTTAGGCTCTGAGACGGGCACAGGTTCTGGCTTAGAACTGGGTTCTGGTTTGGATGATGGTTCTGGCTCGGATGATGGTTCTGGCTCGGATGATGGTTCTGGTTCGGATGATGGTTCCGGTTCTGATGAAGGCTCTGGTTCGGATGAAGGCTCTGGTTCTGGCTCTGGTTTTAGTAAGGCGTCATCTGTAATTGTGAATACGTTAGTAAACTTTTTTGATCAAATCTCAAGTAAGGTAGATACCATGTTATATGCGCACCATGCAGTTTGCAGTTGTATTGAGTTTCATCTATAGTCATGTTATCTGGGCAGTCGCAGTAGAAATCCAGCATTTTTGAATAGTCGAAAGCGCATACATGTGAACAGTTGCCATTGTTGATTAAACAATCGTTAATCATATCTGTAAACATCGTGCATCGCAATCGTTTAGATATTTTGTACTCTTGTAAATATCTGCTATTCTGATTTTGAAGAGGAAAAAAAATCTATCTACATCTACTACCTAAACATATCACTAATTGTTACTTTTGCTATTAAAAATGATACTCACACTTAGAATAGATTTTATCTAAAGGAACTTGGTAATTATTGAAGGAACCGTTATTTTTTCTAATGTATTCTGTGAGTCTGTCTTTCAAGCTCGTTATGTTGATTGGGTCGGGCGGATTTTTAATATCTCTCTTGAATACCCACGAAATTCTGTACTGCACAACCTTTTGAGGTCTGTTGAAATTCATTTGTAAATTGGTAAAAAAGAATTCTAGTCGTAGGTTGCGACATTCTACTAAAATGATAGGTAATTGAGATTACGAAAATAGCTCACGTTAAATTGATGACTCTGACGTGAATATCGGCGGCGCCATATTGTAAAGTTGAACGATCGAAAAGACCACGTTTGAGCTCTTGTTCAACAGCTCCAGCTAACGTTTTAAATTCATCGGATTCGTGATCGGAATAAGCGGGTGACCATTTAAGTTCTGAAATTGTGAACTCTCCTTCTACAGCTCCCTTCACTGTGAAAATTCGAAAAAAAAACAATGAAATATTTCAAACCGCTTCGATTTTAGATAGAGCTAAAAAACGATTGATGGTTACTCACAATGAGCGGGTGCTACTCCATCAGGCCCAGGTGGCAGCGGACGTACTGCATCGGGAGCCTTATACGGAGGCACTGGTGTCGTGGAGAGTGCTTCGCCGTTGTATATTCCAGCACCGAGTACATTTTCATTTGAGAACCTTCTTTCACTATCTTCTGATACCGACATCGAGTCGTTATTTAATTTACCTGATGAACATAAAAGTGTCGTAGTATAGTTTTGGTTCATGTACAGCCCGATGTCTTCGGTTCACTGTATGAAGAGCAATGTGTCAAGATGATTACTTACTAGCAATTAAAATGGCTAAACATATGGCAACTAATACGGTAACAAGTCCGACCAACCAAACGCAACAGTTTTTTTTCGAATTTTCCAAATCTCTTTTTGTTTTTGTGACGTATAGTTTTTCACCTCTGTGTAAAAGTACATGCAAAAGTATTACAAAATGAATAGGAACTATAGGTGCGTGTAAGATGATGCGATTATCAAGATAAAAATTAATTTGTTTGCGTGGCAGTGGGTGGTATTATCAGGATAGCTTTACCTTATACATTTACGATGCTCGTTGACTGGTATGAAGTATTCGTCGTAGGGGTTAGACATATTTATCACAGTTGAATTAGGACTTTTGACTGGAATACCATTCAGACCGTTCGTTACGTTCGAACTCATATTTAATAATTCTAAATTCACGGCTTCCGCCATCTCTTCGGTCGTCTTGTACTCCGAATCGTCTTTCTGGCTGTGGTACTCTTTTCCATTATGATTCAAATGGAAACCGTTGTCCGTTATGTGTTCTTTACCTGCCGCTGGCACGCTACCGCCGTTTTGGAAATGAATATCGCCTTCGAAGGCCGGATTATCGATACCAGGTGCCGTTGATTTTTCTGTAGATATTCGTCATTTGGTCGCATTAGTCATTAGTCGAGCAGGTAAAATATGTTCATATCGTGATAGAGCCATCGTATCGCGGCCATTTAACTATAGATACTTACCCGATGATGCCAATAGTACGACCTTATCGCTCATTTTCAGCGTACTTTCGTCAATCGTAACTGGACTACTTCGCGCATCTTTTTTCGCATTACCCGATGATGTCAGTAATACGACTTTTTCGCTCATTTTCAGCGTATTGTCGTCAGTCGTAGCTGAACTGCTTCGTAAATCTTTTTTCACGTTACCCGATGATGCCAATAGCACGACTTTTTCGCTCATTTTCATCGTATTATCGTCAGTCGTAACTGAACTGCTTCGTGCATCTTTTTTCACGTTGCCCGATGATGCCAATACTACGACTTTCTCGTTCATTTTCAGCGTACTTCCGTCAATCGCAGCTGGACTACTATGCGCATCTTTTTTCATGTCAACTATGGTGTATTCTTCGACTGTGATGTGATCTGTACCTAAGGGTAGAAACAAACAAAACCTATGTTAACCATATGACCGCATACGAAAAGGTTCAAAACTGTAATTCTTACCGTTTATTTTGTTCGACGTCACCAAGGTTGTTGATTCGTTGGAAGATTTTGGTGGTTCGCTTTCGTAATAAATAACCGTTTCTACGACGGTGCGTTCTTCCATCGTGAGATTTTCGAATAAAATTGCACTCTTGTGATGAATTCTATTCTAGCTGATTCATATTTCTCCAAATTAAGCAACTGCAATAGCTCGTCACAGTCTCGGTTTCATATTGCGTCCGCAAATTTTTCTTCAACTGGTGCGAATTTTCGAATAAAAATTCATCTGGAAAATAATTAACCAAAATTATTACCTTCTGCGGAGATTTGTTTTTGTTGGTTCTAAATTTAAGAATACGAGTAGGTAAATACCATCGCGTCGCGTAGGTACCTAAGTGTTTATGACTACATATACCTACACACTTATTAACTCGAATAAATGGTTTGAAAATTATAAATTTATGTATATTTCACGATAAATCGTATGTTCAGTGTTCGTATGCCGGACGTCCTTCGTTATACGTGTGCTGTTATACTACATACCTACTTACATACGAACGTATTACGTGGACTTGCGGTAACTGTATGGAACACATGAAAGTACTCGTAGTAGGTACACAATATAGGTATATGGACCCGGCATGAACCCGTTTATTTGACATTTTGCTCGTAGTTGATGATATTAGGTACACAAAATATGTTGAAAAGAGCAGGGGGCAAATATAAAAAATAAGTAAATACATAAAAACGGAGAAGACTGCTACGATTGTAATAGGAACTTTTGTTGTTGAAGTCTGTTCCTTCCTAGATACGTATTTACGTAGGTATATGGTGTATGTATACAAAATTTGAAAATAATTTCAATTCATTTCCTCGGAAAAATTTCCTAATCGCTGGTCAATACGACACGAAACGTTGGCCAAAAATATTACGTAAATAATTAATTCATATTTAATAAGACTTCTCCGGCGGCGATGGCCATGCCCCATGTACTTACTGGCATGGCAGCACGGCATGCGATAGTAAACGTAGATACTCTTCGGGCGTAATCGCAACGGTCACACGTGGTCTGCGCTAATGTTTCAACCTATCGCGCTCTCATAGTTATAAGAAGTACCCAGACGCTTAGTTATTTTTATGTACCACGAGTTGGAGTTGGAGTTGGAGTAGGTCTAATATACATTTATATGTATCACAAGCACGGTACGTTATACGTACGTGTGTGTATCTATCTCCATTTAGGTAATTATGTAAAACGCAAACGCGTGTCTTTCGTAAAAGGTAGGACGGACGCGTGGCGCAGAGTCACCGTCGCACATATCAAGACATTTGGTTGTGAAATCAATTTCAAAAGTAGGTTTATTATACCTATCGAGTACATTATATTATTATAAACATTTATCCGCTCGTGTATTTATATTTATTTAGTACTTATGACGCCCTAAAATAACACCACCTCGTCCTCCCAAGTTTTTCTCTTTCTCCGTAAAAGAATTCGACTAACATCTCCGAAGACCTGCGATAACACAGCGGGAAAGTTCGTCAATAAATGGATTACTTACTTTGGGTGCGGGTGCATGCACCAGTGGTGAAGACACCTGTATACGTGTACGTACCTACTTGTGATCAGAACAAGTCACCCAGTAGATAGGTAGGCATATTTCATAAGAAAGTAACTAACTATGTATACTTGTTGTGTAGTACGATTTTCAATTCAAAAAAAAAAAAAATTAAATGCGAATTCAATTTTTAAAAATTTTCTTTCCTTCTGCTCAAGCAGAGATGAAAACTTCACTTTTGCTTTTGGGGGTGAAAGCCACAAATTTGCTGACTCGAATTTTCTAAATTTGCCGACTGAAATTTGGTATGGCCCGAGCGAAGCAAGGGCGAAAATTTTTGGTAAAATTTTGAAAATAAAACTAAAATTTTGGCTTAAAAATAACTTTTTCCCCTCGTATTTACTTGTTTTTTGTACTGAAATTCGAACAAAAATTTTAAAAATATGGGAATATTGGCCTGAGCGAAGCGAGGGTGAAAATTTTAGATGAAATTTGGAAATGAAACTGAAACTTTGACTGAAAAATTACATATTTTTTGCTGATTTTTTGATTCGATGATCAAATTAGGAATTATAATGATCGAGAAATAATCTAAAAATCTTCAAAATTTGCCGAATTTGCCGACTTTTTTCAAGATGGGGGGTGACCCCCCCCCACATTTTCGCCTTTTTGAGCACTCGTGTGAGAACCTGAACTGAGATGGTATACTTGAAGTATATTAATCGTTTCACCCTTCCGCGGAATTTTCTCATCCTTTGCAAAACATGAAAGAATTAAAACGTGGGTGCGTGGGAAATATTGCATTTATAATTATGTACCTACTCAACTAGTTGGGTTTGACTAAGTAGTAAGTACGAATATACGTACTTATACCTGCGTCTACGTATGTGCATTATATGTGTACGTATCTAAGCGAATGTCTTGAACGAGGTTCAAGGTTAACCAGAAGTATGCGTTGCGTCGCGTCGCGTTCCAGGTTCCACGATTAAAGCGTACAACTTTCCCTCTCGTCTTTCCAATGCGATATTAATTCATCAGTCGAGTTGGTTTTGAGAACTGCTACGCTGCGCCGTTTATACCTTTCGCTCTGGACAAAACGTATTACTCGAATTTTCAAAAACTGGTAAAAGGGGGTGCCTTTCAAAATTTCTAGAATTTCTAATATTTATGAAATTTTTTTTCACAGAATTCCCCCTTTTTTTTTGCAAAATTTTTGAAAATTTAAATTCTTTCAAAATCCTCAAAAATTTTTATTTTTACAGAATTTTCCATTTTCACCAAATTTTTCATTTTTACAAAGTGTTCCAAATTCCCGATTTTCACAAATAACTATTTTTCATCTGGATTTTGGAGAAATTCTTTCAAATCGTCAAGACAAATTGGTCGGGTCAAAAAAAAATGTTTAGAGGGCTTGGCCCACTCGGACCCGCCCTTAGATCCGCTCATGTCAGTAAAACCAATTCAACGGGAGGATCCGAAACAAATTGAATTTGCTCTAGAAAGACTACCTACCTATCTTGAAAATGAACCTTTTTAAGTGCTGGGGTGCGGTTAGAGCATATTTTCGACGAGCAGCCCATCAATTGACGATTTGAAAAGTCATACTCAAAGGTTCTAACGACAGGTATAGGATCGAGAAAAATGATCAAAACCTTCGTTGAAAATTGAAAGTTACTTAGGTTAATTCATTAAATCGTAGAATGCCTATTGGTCTCGATTTTGATGAATGAATGAAACGAAAGAACGAGATTTCGCATCGGTCTATAAACTGACGAAGGTTAACGCACTTCTTAGGTTAGACTTGAATCATTCGATAACGATCTGTCTAAATACTTAATTAATGATATAAATCTCGGTAGCTAATTTATAGGTGTTAATGCACTTGAATTAACTTCGCAACTTATCGTCTTGAATTTGCACGTGCGTAGGTGTGAGGCAGAGGATAGGGGTTGGCGGATATCGAATGAAGTTCTGACGACGATTTTTGTAACTTTTTAAAGTATGGTACCTAGGAATTCGCGTCTAGCTATTTACTTATTTTGTATGGAGCTGATTGCAAACGATAGGGTATTACTTTTCTGTCTATAGTAGGTATTAGCTACCATAAATTAGCTTAAGCGATCATTGTTATGAAAATGAATGAAGTGGCAAAGTGGCTCGTACAGTACTAACGGGACATCTACCTATCATTTATGAACACGTAAACTAAATTAGCGACGCTGTTCAATCAAGTACGAGTAAAATAATATACTTGAGAACCGTATTATTCTCTTATGCGTGTAGGTCTAGGTAGATATATATCTTTTTTATAAGCGTGTGTACTGTAGGCAGAGGCGCTGCGCTGTAATGATTAGAAAACAAATCACACATCCTGCCGTTACGTATTTGTTGATGGATTGGATACCTATAGCTAGATTAGCTACCTATACTTCTACTCTGTCCTTAACATCGCATTTCGTAACCTATAAATTACGCGGTATAAGCACGTAGCTGCGTACTACCTACACCTAGGTAGTTTAGGTATGTGAAGAATATCGTATGAGAAACACCCAATAAGTATTCAAACCATCAAATGCACGAACCATGACAATATTATCTAATCTATTTTTATTTTTAGTTGAGCTGACAAATGATTACAGTTTAATTTAATCAATCGCAGTGGTCAGCATTTCAGACGACGACGATGTAGACATGTTCATCGTCGGCTGTCCCTGCAGTCTTTTTTTAGCTGTCGCTGAGTCACTGTTCTCCGTTCACGTCTACAGTTCTACACACGAATCTAGCTATTTTCATCGAATAGGTAGACTAACCAATTCGCCAATCGCAAAGCGTAGAAATTTTTTGAATTTTATTTTTCAAAACATACGAAAAAATTAATGTATTTGATGATAATTTTACACATTGGTGGATATGTTTCCTTTCCTCATACGTAATATACACATACACATACCTAATAATGTTTTGAAATTACGACCATCGAGTCGTGCCGCCGCACGTCAATTTACATAGGTAATTCGAGCATTTAAAAGTAGCAGCCACGTAAACGTATTTTTAAACCGCGTGTAATTTCTTAATAAGTGAGCGAAATTGCATGGCGATGGCGGCTCAGCTTTGAAATTTTGAAGGACTCGAAAATATCAACTCCTTCGACCCTCCGGACTTGATTATACGTAGGTGTACAACCGCTTCTACTTTTTTCCTTTTAATTAACAGCGATTTATTTGAATAATGTTTGGAAATTTTTTTCTAACGAGTCTGCAGCCAACTCATTAAAAAACAATCAATTTCCAATAAGCTAAACTGTTTTGAAAATTTCGGTGATCCAATGTCGTCAGGGCGCGGCGACTGTAATGTGGGTAGGTACGCTACGCATGTAAGTAACATGGCGTAGAATATCAGTTTTCAAAGAAATAAATGTATTTTTGAACCGAAAATGACCAACTACCAACAATGCTACCATTGAGGCCGATACGTTCACCTGCCAAGACTATAGAAATCGATAACGTGTTACCTACATCGAATGGAATCCGTCCTATTGTATGTAAATAATAAAAAGAAAAAGTACCTTACTGGAAGAAATGCTAAACGAACGAAACAAAAACTTGCAAGTACTTAGATGCAAACTGCATAGGTACTACGAGGTTTCCTATATATGTACTTATGTAGATCAGTATAGGATAGATCTAAAGTACTATCTACTCGTATAAGTAACTCTGCATTAATAGATGGATTCACGCGATGGTTGTTGGTTGTTTTATAACTTTGATATTGGCGGTAGGTGCTTATTTATGAAGGTGGAAATATGTAAGTATATGTATGTACATATGTAGATATCGAGTATGCATTATTTAAAATTGAAACCGAACAGTAAGGAAGAATAAAGGAAGCTGTTAATTTATAATACACACTTACAGGAAGAGTGTTACACATTCATGCTTCTTCATACAAAGAGACTGTCACCTCGCTCGCGTGGTAGAGCCACTTACTACCTATACGAATGTATGTACGTAGTCGTATGTGTTCTGTTCTTACGTATAATCAATGCTTATTGAAATCATTACGCGATAATCAAGCTTGTTTGGAAATGAAAGTGCACAAAGGTGTATCGCGACAACGTGACGTATACATATAGAGCTATATCTTCATTAATGACCACTACATAGACTTTTGCATCTATTTTTGATTGTTAAAATACATAGCTACAAAACATGCTAAACTAAATACTTAGAAGACTGTGGCTGAGCTGAACGTACGTAAAAATGTCAAATGAACTTTCATGCACTCATGCGCGCCATTTCCTTCATTCCCGCCCAACTCGTCGAAAAGTGAAAAATTTATAATAAACGACTTCATTCATAATTACACCATGTACGGGACTTTTTCGGCTAAATTTTGCCTAATGACTACGATGAGTTGCTTCTCAAGTCTCAACACAACAAATCACGACACACTTCTTGCCTATTATCGGTAGTCTATACTTGCTACTTGTCTGTAGTAGGTGTACTCAACTACTCATACCAGTTTCAGTAGAAGGTGCTTATTACATTTAGAAAATACACAGTCAAGGTTGAAAAATATCAACGTACGAGTACGTATGCCTAGATATCTGCACAGTATGCCACAAAAGTTATGACTGTCTCTATTGCGTGAAGATGGAGAAGAGGTACGAGAGTAAAGTAACTACACCAAACATTTCGATGATCCGAGTGTAATGTTTAGGGTGTTCTGGCACCTTAGTTGGTCATGTTTTTCGATTTTGGCTGTTAAAAGTAACTTTTTTTTATAAAGCCGTTGCTCGAAAAAGTATTTTTCTAATTTTTATTTCAAAATTTTTTGCCAAAAAATCATTCGAGTTTTTTTTTTAATTCTCTCTAGCTTTTAAAAAGTTTTTTATTTTTTGCGATTTTTTTCAATCACTAATTTCATTCTTCAATGATTCTTCGAAAATTTCAACTTCTTTTCCAAAATTTTTGTGATTTTTTCAAATAATTTTTTTCAATTTCTTCAACTTTATGCATTTTTTCTGCGATTTTCATTTCAAAATAATTTTTCACCCCCCCCCCCCCCCCCCCCTTTTAAAAAATTTTTTTTAATTTTTTCAACTTTTTGCATTTTTTTTGGGATTTTTATTTCAAAAAAATTTTTCCCCCCCCCCCCCCCCATACTCTTCACAAATTTTGTTTCTGTTTCAAATCTTCAACTTTTTCTTTCAACTTTTTTCCATTTTTTTTTAAATTTCTTCGTTTTTCGTCTTTTTTTTTTGAAATTATCATTTTTCAAAGTACACTATTTAATCGACTTCCAAATTTTTTCATTCATTCAGTTTTTGGCATAATTACTTACAACCCCGATTTTGGGATTTTTTTTCAATTTGAAGTTTCGAAACTAGTCAATATCTCAAAAACTAGATTGAACAAATTCAAAAATCACCAGGTAGTTGAGAAATGTTTCATTTTCGAGCTCTTCAAATCAAAATTTTTTGCAGCTGACAATGAGTTTTTTTTTCTAGGAAATTATCGATTCTTTTCTCATCCTCGACGGTTTTGTGTTGAAGAATACCCCTCCCCTCCCCCCGAATTCTGGACAGAAAACTTGTCATCGAAGTTTGATGTTGTCACAGGTGGAAAAACAATACTGAGTGAACCATTTCATTATTTAGGTATGTCTTCTTAATCTGGATGCGCATTAGGGTGGAGTGAAATAAAAAACATATCTTGGATTTTGACCAAATTTGGTGGGGTAGTTTACTTTGAGTGAGAAACATCCCAAAAAAATTTTGAGCTCCCTAGGTGCAAAGGGAGGGGAGCAGGAGGTCCCCAAAGTGCACCTCCTTTTGAAAAAAATGCTGTTT
>FIZT01047295.1:0-10159 GCA_900065295.1 Paracoccus marginatus
TTCGAATTCTACGACCCAAAATTAGTCAGGAAAACGTGTTGTTTCTCTTTTATGTGGGAAAAATCCGATAATCGAAACATTTTTCTACCCTGACGGTGGGAAAATTTCCATAACTGGAACCCCTGACCAATTTTGAATGATCAAAAATGTTTTTCCTACTAATTCGAGGTCGCGAAACACGAATCTGGTGTCAGTTTTTCAAATTAAAAATTTTTCCACTCACGACAAGTGACAGAATACCTTTAAAACCATACGAAATGACCTTATACACTGGTTCCACAATGTACCCAGGAGCCTATCTCCAATATTGTAAGCAAATTGGTACATATTTAGATAATAATTCATAATTAAATCTATCGCTACTGACGCCCATCTTCGTTAATGTAGCTTATCCTGAACATTTGTGCAAAAGTACATACTTAAATCAAATTTGGAGATCCAACGTTTAGGTACTGACAAATTTTGAGAACCACTGAAAATTCGGTGAAAATTTTGAAATGTGTGCGCAATCGGGCTATGAAAATAACAATAGGTGTGCGCAATTGGGCTATGCCCATTTTTTTCCTCAGTTTTTATATTCCCTAGGGGGAGGGGAGGGGTCAGTTTCTCACAGATTCAAGAATCAAGCCTCTCGGTAAAAATTTGAAAAAATTCAAAACAGCGAGAAGAAAATTAAAAAATGCGATAAAAGATTCTCCACTTGCACCACAACTACCTACTTGCTCTTTTTACCACTCATGAGTGCTGCTTTAAATTATTGAAATATTTAATATTTTCGAAAATTAAACTCACCAGAACCTCCTTATCTTTGTTATGGGTTATATCTGTGAAAATGAAAAATTTCAACCGAGGTCTCATCTGGAACAAAAACATGTAGATAAATATGAAATTATCTCTAATACACTTTAGTTCATTCCAAAACGGAAAAATAGGTACGCTTTTTCATCGGTTACTCAAAATACGAAGAAAAATTGTTCGTTTCGACACTTCGAAGGTTTCACGTAGGTACTTTGATAGGTTCTCAAAGCAATAAAACGTGACATAAACTGAAGCAATTTTTGCAGCGTACTTGTACTCGCGTTGAAAATATCCGAAGCAATAAAATTTTCGATTTTTTTTTACTCGTAAACGAGAAGACCAACGATCAGCTACTTGGTATATTCAATTCAGAAACACATAATATATTAACGAGTACACTACGTTCTCATAATCCATATCACAAAAAAAAAAAAAATGAAATCTTCATGTAATAAACCTTTATTTTGGTACGGCTTGTTAATCGTTATGCATTTAGGTGTATTTTTTTTTTCTTTTTTAATCGTATAAACAACAAAAGCCACTTGTAGGTTAACCCTTACGTAACTTTTTTTTTTATTTTCAAATAGAGAAAGTATTGCAGAACGTTTTAATTTCGATACACGAATGACTAATCATATTAGGTACCAATATTTTTTATACACGAACGTACTTACGAGAACGTATACGGTTTAATCGAGGGCACATCTCTTGGTCCATTACGGTCAACTGGGCCGGTATACCTATCAATAAGTAAGAAGACGTTTCGGATAAAGTTTTTTCGGCAGATTTGCACTCGTATATGATACGTACTTTTGCGATGTACGAGCTTCATTCGGCAGCAGGAGTTTGCATAAAACTAAAAAAAGCATCTCGGTTATTCCCCAGATGATCGGATGAATTTTTAACCAATACGGGAAAAATGGTACGTTTCGGTATGTTCGTGACAGTTTCCATTTTTTCCATACGCGTACGTCTCCGTCTCGTCGTCAAAATCCCCAAACAGCTGAATTAAATAAAGAAAAACTAAACTGTCATGAACAATTTAAGTAAAAACAACCAATTTCCATTTCTCGCCTTTATCTTGCTTCTTTTCATCATGCTCACGTTTCTCCAAAAACGTAGAATTACTTATTTACAAAATCCTTGACAAGCGAGTTTTTATAGCCACCAAGTACACAATTTGTACGACTTGCAGGTATTTTTGGGGTTGAAAAAATGCACCGATGTTATCAAACGAGGACAAATTGTTTTTAGTCAATTTTTTTAATGCAGAAAAAAATTTCTCTTTTTTTCCTGAAAATTCACATCTCGATGGAAAACTCGTCGAATTGAATTTTTTCGAGGAAAAAAATATTAAAGGAAAACGTATCTAGTGGAAGGAATAACTCGTCGTATAAAATGATTACTTCGAGCTGTCACCGAAATTAAGGTAACTCGAGAGGAAATGGAGAAAATGCAAAAAGCTGGACTCGTTACCATTTTTCAGTATTCGAGTTTTTTTTGCATTCAAAAGATTAAAACGAGTACAATTTTTCAGCTTACGAAATTGAAACCAACGCGAACTAAGACGTAGATAGGCAAATTCTTTCCCAAATACGTGAAAACAGTTGCCTACAAGCACGTTTACGGAATTTCGTGATGTAGAACAAAAACTGGTTGTTTAATTTCGCTGATGACAACAAAGTCGTTGAATTTTTACTTCCGTATTTAGTTCTGATTATTATACTTGTGTAATTAGACTGGAGCAAAAAGGTGGAGGCCATGATCATGGATTCCGGATCAGCCGACGATCATCATTTTCAAAAAATAAGAAAGGTGAAAAAATTTCAAGAATTTCCACATCTGAACGGTCCGATTCAATGAACTGGTTCTGTAAATGAATCAATATTACTATATTAATCTCGTGTGAATAATTCATATAGGTTACAAGGCTCGGCGCTAACAATTCCATGGGTCCTCGCTCGAAGCGCACCTGCTCTATTGTGTATTGTCCAGTGATACATAAAAAACTTACTCGAGTTAATTAACGGCCGAGTACATAGTGTCGGACAGAACCAACATCCGAACACACCATACGCTTGACCTTCGCATTGGCGTCGGCCACAACTGGGCGTTGTGTACGCTACGTTCGACGCAAACAATATTTCCTCGTTAACGTGTTTGCACATGTTGTTGTTTTAAGCTACACAAAAAACTATAAATTCGTCGTATAAAATAATCGTCGATAACGTCATCGTACAAAAGGTCGATAACACGTTCGGTTTTCTTCAAATCGATATACTTAATCGTACAACAGGTTAACCCGTTGACCTTCTTTCGATACAGCTTTCGGTAGTGCTTTCTATGTAGCGCGTAAAAAAACATTCGAATGTGCGGTTACTACTCCAAAGTGAAATGTTTCGTGTAATCTGCGTTTTACTCAGCATCTTGGTGGTGGTGGTGTTCGCTCAACGGTCGCCGACTATTTCGTACATCAGTCAGGAGCAGATTAAGGATATCGGAGCTTCGGTCGATTTCGCGTGCTCGGTTCACGATGCTCAAGATTATCCGGTCGTTTGGACCAGAGTCGACAAGTCCAGGACGACCGAACCAGTTTATATCAGCCATGGTACGACAACTGTCCTGAAAGAATCACGATATAAGATTCAACTGAGAGAAGAAACATCCACCTATACGCTAAGTGTAGGAGATATTCAAGAAACCGACGCTGGATATTACAGATGCCAAATACTCATTAGTCCGAGTTACATCGTAAGTGTGGTTTTACTCTAATGTATCTTTTTGTGTTCACGCTGCTACGTATGTATATAGGTATATAAGTATTCAGCACACATAAGTGCAGTAATGATACATCGTTCGAAATACACACCTCACCTACTGAGTTACTGTTACGACAAGTAACAAGAACAACCTAATTAAAGCTAGGTATATACGTTCAGGTATACATACACTATTAGTGCACAAAGAAATCTTCGGCCATAGCCACACCCGTTTTACATATTCCATCAACATTTCAGCGAATTGTATTCTTTCACAAATGCATGCGTCATAGTTGTGAAACTGAAACCTGCAAAAAAAGAAAAAATTTCAGACATTAGATATCCGAGGAAAAAATTAAAACCCGTACTCTTACAATATTTTCAAAATAGTCTCCCAATTTCGAACAATTTTCACAAAATAATTTACAACATTAGGAATCATTTGATTTTTTTACTTAAATTTTCAGATTACTGCCGAAGTCGAACTACAAGTTCGTCGACCTCCTATAATATTCGACAACTCGACCAGGTCTCTAGTAGTACTAGAGGGTCAAAACGTTACTCTAGCATGCTACGCCGGAGGTTATCCACAACCGACAATTTCATGGAGAAGAGACAACAACGAAGTTTTACCAACGGGCGGATCCATTTATCGAGGCACTTTTTTACCAATCACAAGTGTGAATAAAGATCACCGAGGAACGTATTACTGCGTAGCTGAAAATGGAGTCGGTCGAGGAGCCAGACGTAATATCGCTATTGAAGTTCAATTCACGCCTGTAGTTACATCTACGAGAAAACGTGTCGGTCAAGCTTTGCAATTTGATATGGATTTAGAATGTAAGGTAAGAGAGTGGAATGTCACAAATACAAAGACAAACATAAATAGTAAAATTAAAATTCAGTTTTGCTTGTTTTATGGGTACGGTACCTATAAGTACCTAACTTATACCTACTTACGTGGGTAGAACACGTGTTATGAAGAAAAAAAAAAATGCGAATGAACTTTGTTTCATTTGACGCTTGAGTGGTTTCAAAGCCATGGAAAATGCTTTTTAACAATGTAACAATTACGATTAAAAAATAATAATGTACCTATTCATTACAGATTGAAGCTTATCCACCGCCAGCAATTGTATGGTATAAGGAGGGAGATACCAACTCCATCGCCAATAATCAACATTACGAAGTGTCTCATTTTACTGCGACTGACGAAATTACGTTCACTATAGTTCGAATTATTACCATCGAAAAAAGACAGTATGGTAATTACACCTGCAAAGCGATAAACATTTTTGGTCAAGCGGAAGCCAAGATAGAACTGTTTGAAACTGTCATTCCAATGTGTCCTCCGGCTTGTGGCGGCAATCCGAACAACTAAGTAAATACCTTGTAGATATGTACCTACTATTACCGAAGAGAGGTTCGACTCTGAGTGTTACTTTCATGGTAAATCCTATCGTGTTATCAAAACCAAAAGACTCAATTAATTTATTGTTTAACATTTTATAATGGCATGTGTTCAGTTCACCATTGTAATGTCTTTTTTAGTTTTTTCTATTCATTTTTAAAATATACGTACACTTTTCATCTTTGATTATGAACGTAATCTTATCTTATTTGAGGACATGGAAGATGAACGTGCAAAAATAATGATCACCTCAATTCTACATACACAATTACCTTCAACAGCCTTCAACAAAAATGATGATCGCAATTCCAATTCAGAATCAGCCATTACTCATTAACTCATTAGAGCGACCAGTACTCCTAGCTAGATTCCTAAGATTCCTATGAGATGGTAACAGTACTGTACTTCTTCTCCAAAGCGGAAATGCTAAAATGTTTAATTGCTACAAAATTTTAAAATATAAAATCAGTAATCACACGAAGCAACACAATACCTATTATAATATCGCCAGTTCGCCAGTACCTACAACTACAAGTACAAACACAAACACAAATCGGAACAGAAAACACAGAACTTGAGATATTTTCGCGATTTCCCTTTTGCAGTTTCGTAATTTATCGCGAATCGCGACAAAGAAAGAAATTCCCGTGAACCAGCAATGCGGCGCCGGCGATGATCGCGATCGTCGATCACTCTCATCATCACCGATTCCGACTTGAACGATTTAGCGCATCTCTTTTAGATTCATTCGGTCACACACATGATCATTCTTTGAATGTTGCGAAAATAGAACTTTCACCTGACATGTGTTATGTGTTACACTCAACTTTGACAACGTATCAACATGATTTCATGATGTTTATTGTTTTATTGTTTTTCGATCATTTTTTGATCTTCATCTAATTATCTTTTCTAATTAATTTTTTTCGATTGAACTCTGTGAACAGTCTGCTGTGATCAAAAGTGCTTCAGTCTGCCAATTATTATCGTGATGAAAACAAAACATGAAATAATCAAGAAGTGCCGTTATCGTTCTCGTCAGAGTCAGAGTCACATACTCGGATTATTTCATTTCATTTCTGCGGAAAAGTGATACAGTTGTACATACTATCATACCGTTACATAGCAAGGTTAGTACGTAATATGCATTGTATATTGCTCTTGTAGCGTCCTACCTGTTCTGAAGAGTAGGAATGAATTTGTTTCTTATTCTTCGAAGACTGCTATTTTACGATGTTACTATTTCTGATCTGCTTTCGACTGTTTCAGCTACTCTTAAGTGGTTAAGCAGTAGGAGTATAGTAGTGAAGATAGAAAACGAACTGTGATATTAGGACTTGGATCTTATTTTTGTGATCGATTATTACTCGCAGTGTACAGCATCTATTTACGCGTCAACGTTGCCTTATATCGAACTCTGTAACACGACACACGAATACTATGTAGTTTGTAACAACTACCTACCAATTTTTACTCAATTTTCATTCTACTATTTAAAATATTTAACATGACGCGTAAAGCGCCCGGTGTTTCAAATCATAAAGCAGTCTCAAGATCGCGGAAAAATCGCAGTCAAGACGGTAGCGCCGCATTTGCGAAGAAACAAAAAGC
Source organism: Paracoccus marginatus (assembly GCA_900065295.1). NCBI lineage: Eukaryota > Metazoa > Arthropoda > Insecta > Hemiptera > Pseudococcidae > Paracoccus > Paracoccus marginatus. The sequence continues at coordinate 6,580 of FIZT01047295.1, forward strand.
GTATTGGAAAAAACAAAAGGCATCCTTGAAAAAACAGAAAGCGTCTTTGAAAAAACAAAAAGAATTTTCGAACAAGCAAAAAAATGCAGTGACAACGAAAATAACCAAACCATTGAAGAAAAAAGGCAAAAAAATACAGAAGAAAACCATTAATAAAATAAAACGAGCGTCTGGTGAAGATAATGTACCGAATGGTAATAGCAGTCCAGGGTCCCATCCGACGTTGGTGAAATTGGCGAAAAGAAAACGCCGTGCTTCCGTTAATAAAAAAAAGATCGACTCTAAAATTCATGATGTAGAGACGGCAAACGAACCCCTTCCGGTTTGCGAATCTATTGAAAACAAAACCGCAGAAAGCACAAAATCCACGGATGACCCACGCATACCAGGTTTGGTGACTGCGGCGAATGATTTCCCGAAGTCATGGACTGAAGAAATGATACGATATTATTTTGAACCGAGAGAAGAATGCAAAAACTTCGATTATGTTAAAATACTGGACAATATCGAATGTGAGTATAGCACGAGCGAGTTTAACGTGTTTTCGTTGCCTAGTACCGATAACTAATTAATTTTTTTTTTAGATAAGGCTTCAGACTGGTGGATCAGTGAATCTGATCGCAAGATAAATCGAGGAAAAAGAGATTTCTTTCAACGCTGCGCGAAGTGCAATCTAAAAGGCCATACCAAAAAAGAGTGTAAAAAATACCGCGTTTGTTACGTGTGTGGAGAATTTAGTCATGAATATTCAAGGTGTCCAAACACGCTGTGTCTCACCGTAAGCCGATTTTGTATAGCTTGATCTAGTGAAATATGAAGAAGTAGACTTAATCATTCTGTGGTTTTATTGATGATTGAATTTCTCCCATCTGATTATTTGCGCAGTGTGGAAGAGCAACGAAGAAATACTCCAACAACTGTCACCAATGCCGTAAAACACTAAACAATCGTAAAATATGCACACGGTGCGGTCAGTTTTGGCACGAAGAAAGTCTATGTCCTTCTAATTGGAGAAAATATGTGGTGAGAATCGTTTCGTAACTGTTCGTATCCAAGTTCGTACCATTCTACAGCTTTAGTAACTGTTACAGGTGATGGATCGGTCAAAAGGTGGTTCTGTTTTTCGATTAAATTCGAGAAAATATTGCTACAACTGTGCGGAACGAGGTCATTTTGGATTTGAATGTCCGCTTGCTTTGCAGTCAGATTATCCGCCTGATAACCCTTTGAAAACAGCTTTTCCCTTGGAACAGCGATGCTACTGTGGAAAAGAAGACCCTGAACGGAAATGTGATTGCAAAAACACGGGCAGAGTTCAGCTCATCGATAACAACAACTTTGACCCGCCTCTCGTTCATGTTTTATTTATTACCAAAGAAATGTCGGACGTTTTATCCTCTGAACCGGGGAAACATTTTCTTACCAATTTATCGCAAAACAATAATATTCGTATCGAATTGTTCCGTGGAAAAAGATCTTATATCAAATTATTTGGCGACTTAAAAGTTGTCGAGTATTGTAAATGCCAACTTCTAAGTTGGAAAACTTAATAAATCAGTGAAAACCTCAATTTTTTGTAAAACGTTTTATGTAATCAAAAATCTGAAAAAGAATCATCAAAAATAATATCATTTCATAGTAAGTTGCCTAGGCAAGTAGGTGAAGAGATCCAAGCGGTCTGATTTTTTATTTTCTCGTGTCAAAAATTCACTATATTCAGTATCTCGAGTGTTCCACTGCTCCATTGTTATTATTATTATTATTATTACTTATCTTGCATCATGATTCATGAGTGAAAACTGAAATTCAGTCAAAAAAGAAAAGTTCAAAAACAAAAATTTATTCGAAGTTTGGGAAAAAAAACAAATTTTTTTATTTAAAATGAAGAATGAAGCAAAGCAACCAGTTCTATTAATTTTTTTCTGTGTATATTAGTAATCACCAACGGTAATCCCCTGCGCCTTCCCCTTGTCTATCAAATGGAACTTGTATACAAATTACAAAAATGTAATAATACAAATATAGGCGTGTTTCGATGCATCATACTGAACTCTAAATTATTTTGTAAATTTCTAATTTTATAATTATTCCGTCCAATTTACTGTGATTTTAATGAGTAGTGTAGTGAATTTTTAATGACATATAAATCAAATAGTGAAGTCCGGCAAAATGCTGTTTCTATTGGTATTCAGTGTATTATCAGCGAGCATAGTGAAAACTCAGAGGAACCCAACGATCATTTGGATAACGTCTGATCAAATCAAAGACATAGGTGGTACAGTTGAACTTTCTTGTTCCGTATTGTATGGTCAAGATTATACCGTCCTGTGGAAAAAGTTAGAAAGAGAAGGAAGTCAAGAATCCACTCTTATCTCTTCAGATACCACTCCAATCATTCGTGACTCGAGATTCTCTCTTCGCTATGACTCGGCTAGTACTACGTATACGCTGCAAATTAAAGACATTCAAGACAGTGACGCAGGAGTATATAAATGTCAAATATTAATTAGTCAAAATCATCAAATCTCAAGGGAAGTCAGATTGCAAGTTCATAGTCCACCTATTTTCTATGATAATTCTTCGTCTACCGTTGTGGTCAGCGAAAACAATCAAGTTTATTTAGAATGTTACGCCGGCGGAGTACCAAAACCTCAGATATCGTGGAAACGTGAAAATAATGCTATTCTTCCTACCGGTGGGCCGATATACAAAGGGAACATTTTGAAAATTAATAGTATCCGCAGAGAAGATCGTGGAACGTACTATTGTACAGCTGACAACAGAGTAGGCACACATATCAAAAGAAGCATTGCAGTCGAAGTTGAATTCGCCCCTATCGTACATGCTATCAAACCGGAGGTATGGCAGGCTCTAAATTACGACGCCGAATTGGAATGCCGCGTAGAAGCTTATCCAGCACCTCAAATATCTTGGAGTAAAGATGGTATTCATATAGGCGGTAGTGCTCGTTATAAAGTTTCTCATTTTCCGTCCATTGATGAATTCACTGATACTACGTTGAGAGTTCTGACAACTGATAGTAAACAGTACGGTACTTATATTTGTGAGGCTGTAAATAAGTTAGGTTCTAGTTCAGCAAGAATTGATTTTTATATGTCCGATAGTCCTGTTTGTCCACCAGCTTGTGGTTCTGCTCATATAAAGACTACCAGTATTTTTATTTTTGTAACTTGTATTTTAATTCAGTATTTTACCATCTAAGCATCATTTTTTTCACTGAATCTCAAATACGTGATCATAATTTATTTTTTACAAAATCACTTTCCGTATTCTCGATTTTTCAAGTTATTTTGTACATATTTTTTTCATTAAAGTTTTATAGTCGATTTTTAATTATATTTGAATTTTTTTTTTGTTGGAACGTGGGACATTTCAGACATTTGGGTGGAATTATCAGCTGTAGTGCTGTATTTTATATTTTTCAATTCATAAGTTGTTTTACTTACTTCAAGGTTCAAGCTCGAGTAATTTTGTTCTATTGTTTTTGTTTAAAACTAGACTACCTTCTCGTTATCAAACATCATCTTTCATTTTTTTTTTTTTTTTTTTTTTTTTTTTT
>FIZT01047322.1:0-10070 GCA_900065295.1 Paracoccus marginatus
AATTTTTTTCCAATACTTATTGTTCCAATTTTTCTCATTCAACTTCTAAAATTATCAACCCCCCCCCCCCCCTATCATATCTTTTTGACGCCATTCGAATAAAATACGAATCTTGGTATATTTTTTAGAGCCAAAAAAAAATGATAATAAAAAATGGGGGAAAACCCACGGACAATTAATCGACGTAAAAAATTACCCATTTAATCTCATCACGAGTCAAAAAGAACCTGAAAACGGGCGTAACGAAAGCGCGGCCAATGCATCACCATCTGCACACATGGCTCTTGGAGCAATAACCCAATCCGAATGCAGCATGTTCGGTTTCACGTACCAAACATACGTAGATATACTTACTTATTATTCGTACATCGAAGAGCACTTTTGTACGTAAGGATGTAGGTATCAATTCAGCTATTATTAGGTATGGAAAAATTCACGCTATAAGTGGCCAAAAAATGAAAACGTATCATTGCGCTAGTCCACGAGTATAGTAGGTACCTGACAACGCACAATGAAAAATGAAAATCAAAACTTTCGGTCGATACGAGATGACTTTGTCGGTGCACACGTTCAATTGAGGTGAAGACTGAAGAGTCGTATCTTTTTTTTTTCGTGCAGCTGCACATAACACAATAGCCTTGTGATACGAAAGGATAATGCTGTGAAGAGTATACCATACCCACGTGTCATTTTATGATTTTCGGACAGTCAGCGGTCAACTGTAGGTATCGATTTATCAATCGGATGTGGATGTGGATACCGCACCATTACACAATTCGGAATCTTTTCAATAATTTTTTTTCCACTACAATACACGAGGCACACGATAATAATTGAATGTTTTACCTTTTTAAAATGAAGTAAAAAAAAAAAAGAATTTATCACGATTTATTGTGAAATAGTTTATTGTAAAAAGTAGGAGATTTTACGTTTACGTGACCTTAATGGTTTGTTCATGATGTCCAGATTACAACTATTATTATAAAAGCATTATTATTCCGCTGTCTCGCGTTTTTCTTATATACTTATTCTTTTTAGCCTAATCTTCGATTCAATTAAATAGCAGATTGCTGGCCGCAGCACAGCGACGCGCGGATGTCATATACTTAACCCGAACACACCTTGTTTAAGCGAATAAAGTTTCATCGAATTTTACCATTATTCTATTTATTTTGAAGGTCCACCCCGCAGGCTGCCATTCATAGGTTGCTTTAGCCGGCGACTTTTCACGTATCTTGTTTTTCCTCTAGTACGGTACCGTACACTGTAGTACACACCTTTGGAGAATTCAATGCTATCGTGATCGCGTCCCTCGCGTCGTTTCCATTAATCAATGAAATAACGTATCTATCATGACGAAATTGGTTTCCGTCAGGCTATACCTACAGACTTATGAATGGACCAATTAGGCGCGTTTAACGTTTCATTATAAGGTAAGACAAAGTAAGTATAACCAACGGAGGCGATTTTTGTTAGACTTATACATAGAAATGCACGTTTCCTCGTCCCATACTTTGGTGTAATTTTACACGAATATGTAAATTCGATCGCCGCAGCTATTTATGTAGATATAAGGCGGATTAAAAATATACTTAAATAGCGATCGGCATGGGAATGAACGTGAGCAGCGCGCGGAGTACTTACCTATATCTACAGTTTAAGAACAATTACATTTATACCTATACGGGCTGGAAGAGTCATTTCAAATTCTTTAGGTAGGTATACGTTCCCAAGGTCGACGTAATAGCTACAGCTAGACTTGTAAGGAAAAATTATCGCTCGCGAGTGAATTTCCGTTTTGGCAGACAGCAGGAGTCTGATGAGAAGATAGTTCTGCTCGTGCAGTGACGAATTTACAGACTACAGTATATTGTTTGGCAGAACAATTAAAAGTACACGAAAGTCGAAAAAAAAATTGCGAATGATTGCGTTTCAGAAGGTGGTATTGTAGATTTCATGGGATTACGATCGCGTAAATCGATGAGAACCGGTTACGAAATAGTCTGAAAAAGTATATGTAATCGAAAGGTATCAAAATTGAGAGGAAATATTATATCATGTGTTCGCCATTTTTATTTATCTTTCAATGCTAATGCTTTTTATACCAATTTTTAAAACATTTTTCTGGTCTGTCAAATTCTTCAAAATTGTCAAATTCTTCATAGCTGTTGAATCAAAACCATCAAAATTTCCAGAATCGTCGAATTTTCCAAAATCGTCAAAATTTTTAAAATTGCCAAAATTGCCAAATTTTCCAGAATTATCAACTAAATTGTCAAATTTCCGAAATCGTCAATTTTTTCAAAATCGTCAAATATTCAAAATTTGACCAATTTTTTAAAATTGTAAAAATATTTGAAAATGCAAAATTTTCCAGAATTATCAAATTTTTCGAAATTGTCAAATTTTCCGAAATCGTCAAACATTCAAAATTGTCAAAATTGGATAATTTTCTAAAATTGACAAATTTTCTAAAATTTTCAAAATTGTTGAAATTTGAAAATGCCAAATTTTCCAAAATTGTCACGAAATTGGCAAATTTTTCAAAATTGCCCAATTGTCTAAAATTGCCAAATTTTCCAAAATCATCAAATTTTCTAAAATTGTCAAAATTTTTAAAATTGTCAAAATTGCCAAATTTTCCGAAATCGTCAATTTTCTCAAAATCGTCAAATGTTCAAAATTGTCAAAATTACCCAATTTTCCAAGATTGTCAAATTTTTAAAATTGTCAAAATTGTAGAAATTTGAAAATGCCAAATTTTCCAAAATTGTCAAATTTTCTAAAATCGTCAAAATTTTTAAAATTGTCAAAATTGCCAAATTTTCCTGGGTTGTCAAATTTTTAAAAATTGTCAAATTTTCCGAAATCGTCAATTTTTTCAAAATCGTCAAATGTTCAAAATTGTCAAAATTGCCCAATTTTCCAAGATTGTCAAAATTGTTGAAGTTGTCAAAATAGGTATTCGAAATTATCAAATTTTCCAGAACTGTAAATTTTTTTAAATTGTTCACATCGTCGAAATTATCGAATATCCAAAATTGTCAAAATTGCCCAATTTCTAAAATTGTAAAATTTCCAAAATTGTCAAAATTTTGAAATTAACAGAATTGTGAAATTTTCCAAACTCATCAAATTTTCCGAAATCGTCAAATCGTTAAAATTGTCAAAATTGACAAATTTTCCAGAACTGTCAAATTTTTCAAAATTGTCAATTTCTCCAAAATCGTCAAAATTGCTAAAATATTCAAATTTTCCAAGTTTGTCAAATTTTCCAGAATCGTCAAAACCGCCAGAATCATCAAATTTTCCAAAATCACCAAATCTTCTACAATTGTCAAAATATTCAAAATTGTTAAAATTGTCAAAATTGCCAAATTTTTCAGGGCTGTTGAATTTTCCAAAATTGTTAAAATTGTCAAATTTTCCATGATCTTCAAAATTTCTAGAATCGTCAAAATTTCCAGAATTGTCAAATTTTCCAGAATCGTCAAATTGTCTGAAATCGTCAAAATTGTTCAAATTGTCAAAATATTCTAAATTTCAAAAATTGCCAAATTTTCCTGAATCAATTTTCTTTCTGCTAAAAGTGATAAAATTCACTCTAGATGCATACCTCTTCTGATATTCACAAAAAACTGTTTGTAAGATGCATGCCTTTGAATTTCACGTTGAGAAAACTCTGTCAAAGTACGCATCTCGTTACATTCTTCGTTTCCCAAAATGAGTTGAATTTCATTTCACCCAGAAAAAAAAAACCAACACCCAATTCTGGAAAAATAGAAAGAATCTAAAAATAGAAGTAGGTAGGTATTACTTCGCGACGTGATACGCACTCGTACTCGTATTTCATCACACGCCCTCGCATTCTCTAATTTGTATTCAAATCACCTAAAAATTTCCTAATTTCAAAACAGAAAAAAAAATATAATAATAGGCCTAAAAAAAGCCCTAAAGACAGATCATTAAACGGTGTGAAACTTTACATACATTACAATAAATTTTTTGCCATTTGAAAATCGAGCCGATGAAAATAGCTGCTAATACTTCCTAGATCGGCTCAATATCAGATTTAGTCTCCGCAAGAACCCGCACGTTATACTTGCATTAATTTTTTCAACCGAAAGTAAAAAAAAAAAAAAAAACTCGAAGCATTCTTACAAAAGCGTGCGCGAACCATATACTCGTAAATGATATAATCAATCAAGCACCGCGTATAGTGCAAACAGGTTAGATAACATTGAAGTGATTTTTTTTCCTCATCATCGCGGTGGCCAGTACACATGCATTTACACCGCGTGTTGGAGGCGGTAGGTACGAGTATATATGGACGACATACTACACACAGACATCGACCTCTCATATTTGACAGCATATCTAACGCGTGTTTTACAGCATCTGGTCTTGGAGCATCGTTTATCCTTGAATTTTTCCTCACTTTGATCGATTTTCTTCTCGGGATTTCTTTTTTTATTATCATTATTACCGAATTAGGTACACGATACTTACGTGTGACGTCGTCGATGTACGTACTGACGACGTTATATGTAGAAGAAATAATTTCGCGCGAGGTTTTTTTTTTATTATTTTTAACGCTTCTGATATTTATAGATGGCGCATACGTGATCTATATAAATGAAGGTGAACCCGATCTGCGGTGTATAGAGAAAATAAACAGCGAAAATACCGCAAGGATATCGATAATAAAATATTTAAATGTCATAAGACGCGTTCCTTGACATATTGCAATTCGTCGCGAAGCTTCTGTGTCGATATCGTGTCGGGTAATCAAAGCGTATTATCGGTAGATTCGAATCGACATCTCGATCTAGATCACTAGACTAGCTGTAATTAACACTCGAACTAGGTTCATTTAGAGTCGATTGAATTCATTTTCGTATGATGCAAAACAACTGCCTGTCAACTCAACTTGTCATCTAGAAAGCAGCTATGAGTCATTCGTAATTCTCACTCGAGAGAAAAAATTTCTAAACTTATTTTTTACGATGAATTTTCTTCAAATAAATTGATTTTCATTTAATTCAATTTTTTTTAAAATGAAAAAATAAAAAAATTGGAATTTCTACGGTCACATTTTTCTCTGCCAGAATGTCAATCTGATGCAAGCAAACCATTCCAAATATACTTTCCTTTCGACTTGTACCGTCCTCATCGACATCAACATACGAAATATAGGTAAGTAAATCACCAACCTTGGTGAAAATTCCGAAAGGTCATTCGCGATCGCTATGTGAATCGACGTACACGCCTTTTACACAATCGTGTACCTAAGTAATTTCCACCCATAATTCACCGCATTTATAAACTCTAAATATGCACCAAGTATTTCGATCGAGTCGATAATTTTGATTACATAGTTAAAGAGAATTTTATCGGTTAATTAATATTTCAGAGTAAAGACCAGAGGCTGTACAATGAATTTTTTCGCATTCATTAGTCGCATAAAGTCGATTTGTCTTGTTGGCAGATTACGTATAAATTGCTTTTCTTTGTAAAATGCTTGTGAAAGTCATTTATAACGAATGGCTCTAACCAGATGCGATAAATATTACGCGCTTTTGTCTACTAAAATAACACGATTATTTCATCACAACAAGTAGGCACTATAATGAAAGGCGAATGAAAATCGACGCAAAAATCGACGACAACGACCAGAGTAATCGGGTATGTATCCCTTAAAGGTACATACATCGCAGCGTGGACGGAATTTTTCTCGCGAGTTGAGCTCGCGCGCCAGTTTGCGGTGATGTTTTTTTTCTCTTTCGCCCAAGTCGAACGACCTACTGTCTGAGGGTATTGCGATCGTAATGATGATAATTTTATCAATTTTTCCTACTTTAATGGCGTATTTTACCTTGTGTCTAATGTGCACTGTGGTCGAATCGCTGAAAACGAAATTGTGAATTTGTGAGAGAGATTTCGTAAGCGGACAGGTGGATTGAATAGGAAATCGGATTTATTTTTTTGGCGATGAAAGCTCATTTTGAAAAACTCGATAGAATTTTCCTAAAATTTAGTGAGTACTTGGACGGGCAGTCTCACCCATTTTGGGTAGCTGCAAAAAATTTTTTTAGAGGAGGATGCTTTTAAAAAATCAATTTTTTTAAATTTTTGAAGAAAAAATTCTAAAAAAATCTATTGGTAAAATATATTATTGAATTTCAGAATTCTCTAAAAGGGGTGAAGCAAAAAATTGTAAAAATGGAAAATTTTGCAAAAATATAAAATTCGATGAAAATGAAAATTTTGTAAAAATATAAAATTTTGTGAAAATGAAGAAAACAGAAAGTTTTGCGAAAATATAAAATTCTGTATTCTGTGAAAATTGGAAATTTTGAAGTTCTGTGAAAAAAAAAATTGTGAAACTTTGTGAATTTTAAATGAAAATTTCAAAGTTCTGTGAAAATGAAAAATTTTGTGAAGATGGAAAATTCTTTGAAAATGGAAAATTTTGTGTTTGGAGTTATGTGAAAAAAGAAAATTTTTTTAAAAATGTAAAATTTTTTGAAACTTTGTGAATTTTAAATAAAAATTTCAAAGTTCTGTGAAAATGGAAAATTTTACGAAAATATAAAATTCTGTGGAAATATAAAAAAATAAAATTTTGTGAAAATGGGAAATTCTGTGAGGTGTGATGATCATGATATTCTGTGAAAATAGAAAAAATGGAAAATTTTGAGAAAATGGAAAATTTTTTTAAAATGGAAAATTATGTGAAAATTGGACATTCTGTGAAAATGAAAATTTTTATAAAAATTGACTCAAAAAATTGAAAATTGACCAAGAATAAACGTCTATTTCCCTCTGTAAAGGGGGGGGGGGTCCAATGAATTCAACTTTTTGACCCCCTGGCAGTAATTTGAGTTTTGATCCAAGAAAAATGGCGATGGTCCAGGAAGATGCAGAATTTCAAATTGCACCTTTTAAATGCGAAAAAGGGTTTCTTACGTCATTTTGACTGGCAAGGAACCAGTGAAAACTGCGGTTTTTTTTTTCGAAAGGAGGTGCACTTTTGGGGTCCTTCTCCTCCACTCCTCTTGCATCTAGAGGGCTCAAAAAAATTTAGGATTCCCCCCGCTCATAGTAAACTACCTCACCGAATTTGGTCAAAATCCAAGATATATATTTTATTTCACTCCACTCTAATAAACAGTGTTCACTCTGGGATGAAGGTCTAAAAATTTTGAAAAAAAGAGACCATCGTAATAGAATAGATTTTCTCAAAAAAAAAAAAATTGGTAACTCTTTGCACAAATCGATTGTTTCCAGGTCTTTAAAATACGCAAATATGATGATAATATTTTATCGACTCGATCACTAGGAATGTGGTTAATTTCGTGATCAAGTTAAAGCTCTATTTTCTGCAAAACATATAGGATAGGTAGTTGATTTCTAGGGTACGTATACGTGCGCGTATAGAAGGTGTCTCGGCTACCGTCGACCGAAGCCTTATTTCTGTATTTTATTATTTTTTTTTTCGTAATATTCAGGTTGATTGTGCGATGGTAAGGTTCGATTATCGTATCCGTATTCATTTATCAACACCGACTCGAGTATCCAATATCCATTTACATGGTGCTGGACGCATAATGGTAATAAATCGCTGCACGTACGAGCTTTCTACGTACGTATAACACAATACGCGCATATTTTACACATTAGAATAGCGATACACTTTTAAATGCATTTATGTTTATTAAAATCTGTACTCTGTATTACGTCGAAGTTGCAATTGATAATCAAAACTGTAATACGGAGGGGAAAAAAGGTCGCTTTCCTGGTATCCAGCGACAAAAGCTGTCTAATTAGGCCCAGCTGGCGATTACGCGTCCGCGTGGTCGCATCCAGTCAATGTTTGTTTTCATGAAACGAGCAATTAAAGTATACCGAGCCTATATACGTAGGTAAGAAAGAAATGAAACCGAAAGATGGTAGGAAAGCAAGGTTACCCGGGTATTTTATTATTATTACTGTTATTACAATAGGTTTGGAATGTAATGAGCTCGATCGTTGGTCGTTTTTCATTCACCACAGCGTTGTACGTATATACCTACGTGGACGTACCTACGTACCCAAACCTGTAGCCCGAGTTGGAAAGATACTACCGAGCGAATACCTAATTATTTTTCATCCGCTGTGTCGCAATTTGCCAGCTCGTACTCCTTCGGTTTAGTTTAGTATAGTAGATTGGTATTTTGCGGTGCGAACAACCGAGTCGTTAGATTGGTGCGGGTTTAATCACAAAGTCTGCAGTTGGGATTTGCTCGCTGGTCGATGAATTTTCGTAAGTCACAAGTGAGGCGATGTGGAGGGAGATTGAAATTGAAATCGTAGCACTATGGATGCGTTTCGTATAATATGCAATGTATACGTACGAGTATGTGAGCATCTCCAACGGGTGCGAAAAAAAGAAGAAAAATTTATAGAAATTAAAGACAGGGTCGGAATGAACAGCGGGGAAAGGGGGCACAGTGCCCCCAATATTTGGAAATTTTTGGTCAAACGTTAGTCAAAAATCTGCTGTTTGAGTTGGGAAATGTTAGCTTGAAAACTGTAAAAATTGGAGTTTCTGAAATGTTGTCGAAAATCAGTAGGGAATTTTTCATTCTGTCCCCCCCCCCATATTCTGCCTTTGGTACATTCCTGATTAAATACAAAGGCGTCACTATTGGGAGGGGGGGTTGAAGGGGGAGTAAGTCCTCCCAGTCAAATTTCATTCAGAAATCCGGCAATTTTGGATCCATTCGGCAAAATTTCAAAAACTGGTTATTTTGAAGGGTAAATTGACAATTAAGTATGAAAAATAAAACAAAAATACACTTTTTCCAAGCCAAAATGGCATAATTTTTATCAAAATTTTTCGCCCTCACTTCGTTCGGGCATATTATTTCCCTTTTTTCTTCAATTTTAAGGCAAAAAAATAAAAGTAGGTGCATTCTAAATGGCTCATTAAGGCTGATTTCATTGTTTTTGTAAGCAAAATAAATTATTCGGAATTTTTGAATTTTCATTCGGTATTTTTGCATTTTTATTCGGCATTTTTGTGTCGGATTTCCCCCCAAAAAAATGTGGTTATCGACGCCTTTGATTAAATATACTCTTTCCCCTCATAATTTGAAAGAAAAATAATTTTGGGAACTTTTGTTAAGACGAGGTTTACTTTTATTAAAAGATAAAAAAAAAAAAATTCTTCAATTTGAAAAAATTACAACTTGAAGAAAATTTCTGGAAAAAAATTTTCAGACGAAGGACGTATTTCAAAAAAAAAATAAATAATAATAATAATAATAATAATAATAATAATAATAATAATAATGAAAAAATCCAAAATCTAATATTTTGAAATTTCTAAAAGAAATTAAACCCAATCTTTCTGAAGAAGAATTCTCAAAAATGTACTTTTGAAAATTTTTCAAACAGAACAAAATTCTGTACTTCCTGAAAAAACCAACGTCTCAGAATTTGAAGCTTCAATTCTATAGCTGCAAAAATCAAGATTTTCAAAAAAAAAGGCTCCTAGGTAATTTTTATTTTATTTTTTGTAGCTTCAGTAAAATGGCCACTTGAAGAAAAGATCTAGGTACAAAAAATTTTCAGGCAAAAAAAAAAGTTTTTTTTGAAAAAAAATAATTAAAAGCATAATTTTTGAAAAAATCTGTTCATAGATTGATTGTCAAAAATGTACAAATTTTGAAAAAAATTTTAAACAAACCAGTGCCTCTAAAAAATAATGCACCTATCAGATTCTATACTCCCTGAAAAAAACCTATGTCTCACAAGGGAAGCCTCCGAACTGACACTAAAATTTTGCGACCAAACCAAGACAAATCGATAGAGGAGGTAAAAGTACTCAACCCTAGAACCAAAATTTCAGGTGCTAAGCTGCACCCCCTGATTTTGGGGGAATTTTTGAAAATCGAATTTTTGAGCATAGATACCTACCAGCTGTAAATAAGAAAATTTCACGAAATTGAGCTAGAAGTCTAAAATTTAATTCACCCCCTAATTTTGACCCGCCAAATCGATTGGAAGCGGTTTCGAGCCGTTCT
>FIZT01047323.1:0-15195 GCA_900065295.1 Paracoccus marginatus
TACTAAACCCAAAATGACATGCATGTGATTTTTTTGAGGAGGGGCCGAGAGGGGGGGGGGGTGGACCCACGAAATTCGAAATTACCTGTCTCCGGATTGAAAAATAGGAAAAATCAAAAAATTTACTGTAGGTATTCGAGCAAACAAATGTTTCTAAATCGATGTGCATTGTACATGCTCTTTTTTTTAGACTCCTCTGCAGGCCTGTAGCCAGTCACAAAGGGTAAGGGGATCCCGGCATTTTTTTTTTCATTTTTTATATCGTTTTATGATGTCTATTGAATTTTTCCGAATTTTATTCAAGAGGGGATGCGGTGTGGGTGATACCTTCATCTTCGAAAAACCCGTTTTCTTTTCCCTATTATTTCCATTTAGAGGTCTGCGCAGAGGAAAAATCGGCTGCAGCGTCAGCGGCGCGAAGTGAAAAAATGCAAAATATTTTTTTTATGGGATATATTTCCGGAATTTTCTGCATTGAGAAATTTTTAAGAAAAAGGAAGGGGATGTACTTAATTATTGCCCGAGCGAAGCAAGGGTAAAAAATTTGAAGAAAATTTACAAAAAAAAAAGTGAGTTTTGGTTTGAAAAATAAGCGTTTGGCTCATCTTTTATTTTTTGATCTAATCAAATGGCAGACGCCGATTGATGGGAAGCGGCAGGGGCACGTTAATCTCTCTTTTTCAATAATTGCAGACCTCTAAATACCTATCAAAAGAAGATAAAGTAAGTTAAGAATTCAAATTCAAGTTTAAAGTCTACGATCTCATTAGTCGTTTAACAGTATTAGCTGAGATAATTCCTCAACGTCTGTTGCGAATAACAACTAGATCAACTGAAGAAAATACACAGATGATTATACGTATGGGCAGACCAAATAAGAAAGAGAAGAATGAGTTGATGAAAAATAATCCGTTCCCAGTAAAACGGGAAAGAGAAATATTGTGATCAACCCAAAAAAAAAAATTCAAATTTTTCACGCTCCAGACACTAAAACTATTATTCTTTACGCGACACCCTATACCAAAGGGATGAATAAAGATGAGGACAGAGGGAGGAAACGGAGGAAGGGAGAAAATAATAGCGGATAGACGTTTAATGTATTTTCCATGTAATACAACTACGCCTATATGAGGCTCGCATTGAAAGTACAGCACGCTAACATGTGTACGTATACGCCAGTCATGTTATTGCTAATCATATCCGCGGATTTGCACCAAGATATCAACTATATCCTTTCCTTTCTATAGTTTCAACCTTTTCCTTATGGAAGTTTTAATGGCAGCTCGTGCCATAAGAGTTCGGACAGCGAAGCCGTCCGTGACCGACGCAAAAACGTCGACAAGATGTTGGAATGGTGCACGAGAAATCATCGCAAGCGATTATGCGTGATATCGACACCCTCTGACAATTCAAATGGATCGAGTACAACAGACTTTGGAGCAACTCAATCAGACGAAATGAACTGGGGATTATTAAGTAACTGAAATGGGTGCATGTGGTACACCAAAGAGCGTGTATAATTGCAGCGATTTTTACGCACAGTGTGGGTTCCGGAAAGATAGATTCAAATTTGACTTTGTTTTGAGTTTCAGATCTTCAATCGAGCATAGGATTTCATTCATTTTTGGGAAACACCACCAGTGATGACTCAGAGGAGTTCGGAAATAATACGTTTATTCTGTAACTTCACCAACGAGAGACGATAAATTTCGTCGTAAAGTTGAACAGATAATGCGCCGGAAGTGAAAATGCAATAAGAAATTGAAAGTTTAAAACGTACCACAGACGGTTTCCGGTTCCGAACCGGCGTGATAATAGGTTGGACGGCGGCGGCGGCGTTGACCAATGTGGTTTTTCCACCAGCCAACCCCGTACCATCGCATCGCATCATCGTGTGTAACATACATACATGAAATACCAACGATACGGTCCATTAAATACCTATTTTTCGGCGGATATCGAACGCGAGGTTTTCCCAGTAAAAAGGGATGTTGTTTCGGGCAAGCATATACGCGACGTGTAAAGTTTAAAATTGCTTCGTTTCCGATAAATTAGCCCATAGGTATAGTGTACGATTTGAGCCAACTTCATGCCCAGACTCCGCAGTAAGTAGGGCTGATTGCGAAAGAATATTCAAATCATAACAAACTCCACTAAGCGCGAAGGAATTAACCATTATAGCTGAGGGATTCGAAACGGTTTAAGTAATTAGTCGCCGGGTATTAATTACGTTACGGATCAATATTACCCGAGTAATGCGCGGCTATCGAATAAAAACGCAATAAATATAAAACCGATTTAAAAGAAGGGTGTTAAATGTGTAGTATTTTTCCACAAATCTAAGTTTTAACGCAGTTTTCCCTCGTTTATATATACTTATATATAAGAAGATAGCGCGAGGAATGAATTGAGAAGGAAGAAGAGAAAAAAAACTGCGAACCGCTTTTAAAAATAGAAGAAAGAAGGTTTCTCATTTATTACAACTTTAACGATTATTTCACTTCGACGTGGTGCGGATCTTATAGCAGAAAGTTAGGGAAAACCGTTTAATAAGATAAAGAGAAGATATGTTCGGTTCTTTATTTTAATGACATGGTAAGTTTTTCCCGTAGAAATGTAATCCGGCTAGCTGCGGAGAGAAAAAAAAAACACTACCAACTCGAGGTGGAGAAAAGGTTGGAAGAAAAATCTGCTGATAGAGGCTGTTAACGCCCCTGAGACAATATCGGCTGTTATTTCAAAATTAAATCAATCTTCCCTTCTCATTACAGTAACTGCTTTTAGCTATTAACCAACCGGTGTACACCCCGGTCCACCACCTATATTTTATGCTTCGGTTATATACGTATACGTAAGTATTTCAAACGGGGGCGATACGAAGGCAGTTTTTCAAATGAAAACTGTTTTCTCGTTTCGTCATTTTTTAAATGGGTATTTCTGCATCTTTATAATCTTCGCATCAACCTATTGCCTTTTATTTATTATAGAGTAGGTACGCGAATCGAGATTTTAATAGGCTATTATTGGAGGGTTTTGATGATGAATTTCATTATTCGTGATTTCTAAACGTCGTATACCTACCAAACATCCTCTGGCATCGATTTCCTTTTTGGAATTCTTAACCATAAGCGAGCATATTTTTTTTAAAAAAAAAAGGACAAAAAAGGCCGAACTTGGGCCAGACTGGCAAATGATTGAGTGCTAAACAAAATTTTTATCATGTTTACAAATTTCAAATTTTGAATTTTCTAGTTTTCCCTAAAAGAAAAACTAATTCAATTTTGACAAAATTTTTCAATTTTCGCAAAATCATTCCATCTGCCGGAGCTGGTGTCCAGTTCCTGGGAACTAATACCTCGAAGGTTACATCCTACCTCTCCAGAAAACTCGGGCTGAGAAAGCCAGTTTTATGTCAAGAAAATATTTCAACAGGGAGCAAAAAAATTGAAAGAAGGAGAAAATAAGATGCAACTTGAATTTTACCAATTTTCTCTCCTTGAAATTCAAAGACCTGTTACCGTCCACATTTGACATTTGTGCAGCCATCGAAAATCCGCCAGAACTAAACTCCGCCGCAGTTGAGCATGTGGTGCGAATGCACACCATCTGCAATCCTAGGTATCATTGTTCGTTATCATTTGAGTGAAATGCGAACTTTCGAAGCAATAAACAAGAGGCGCTTACAATTTTTTCACTCCCTGTAAAAAACCGTCGGTAAACCCGGTTCATACCAGAGAGGTCTGCAACAAGACGGTATAGGTAGGAATTCGCAACGAAACGTCAATATCTCAAGTAGACTATTCGCTTCGTCGACGAAACCATAGGAAAAAAAATACGATGTTCAAAACCCCGTGAATATAATGAGAATTTAAATCGAACTCGAATCGTTCAGATTAGACGATATTTTCAGCATTCGAAGAACCACAGCGAAAAAAGTTGCGCGATTCGAGAGCGAAAAAAAAAATACCAACTGATTTATTGGCAGGATAATTAAAACTGGCTCACCCCTGCAATTTTTTGCGCCATTTACTCGGCAAACGCTAAACGAAGCCGACATTTTAGAGGCGAACAAGCTCCCCAGTGTCGTTCTACATGGCAAAACCGCCAGAATAATTGACTATTGTTCATTTTACAACAATTTACTTTCACCCTTAAGAACTGCAGGTCCCTACGTATATGGGTTCAGTTTAGTAGCTAGATACCAAGTTTGTATAGTATAAAAGTAGTTGGGTTTTCGCGAATTCGCATTTTTTTTTGTTCGAATGAAAAAATGATTTTCAAAAACGATAACCACAAAGCTATCGCGACTAAACAAATGAAAATAGCCTATAGTATTGCAAGGCTTTGCAGTTAATCGTCATTGGCTTTAGCTTAATTTTTAAAAAATTGAAAGACGGAGAAAAAAAATACCAGCAGGATCGTACATAACACGAGCGAAATCACATTTCAAGTAAGACTGTCCGATATCTTCACCAAGAACACGAGCAAAGAAACGTTTAAAAGACTTGAAGATTGTAAAATTGCTATTCAGTTTTTCATTTGAACGAATGTGTATTTTTAATCACATTTTAAACATTCGTGGATTCAGAACCGTTCAAGACTAGCTCAACGTTATGGCGAAGCAGTTGTTAAATATCGACGCCATCATCGTACCAAATCGGGTCGAATTCTTGCGATAAAACCTCACTAACTACGCCGAAGATGCGCGCTATGTTTTTCAAAAAAGATGGAAAGTCGTACAAAGTATGTATGAATGTAGTACTTGTGAAGTTGCTTACTGTATTGATTGTTTCCAACAGTATCATTCTTAGTGTTATTTTATGTTTAAAATAAATTTTTTCAATTTTGTAATACGTTCATTTCAGCACCAGTGGGACATTTCTTCAGTTATTACTATACCAATGGGGCACTTCTATAACTCATTATTATACCAGTGGGACATACGGTATCCTGGTGGGTCAAGGGGGTCAATGAAAAATTCTCCGACATTTGATTCGTATCCCGGGGGGGGGGGGGGTCATACAACAACTTCCAAAAAATGAATTGGTTTTTCAGTGGGAACAACTTATAAAATATAACATAGAAAACGATCATACGAAAAACATGAAAAAATAAATTACTTAATTATAAGTTGACTTAGAAAAAACAGAACCTTTCATTTCTAATCCTTTTTTTGAAGATTATACGCAGATGTTGCGAATTTTAACCTCAGCTGGTTGTAATGTGCTCGATCCTAAAAACACGACGTTTAAATCGACGTTAAAAGATTAGACAAAAAATTATCGACCCAATGTTAATCATCCCTCCTTTTTCGAAAGTAGTAGCAATTAACAGATAAAAGAAGGGTACGGAAAATTCATCTCTTACCTTTTCGGATACAGATGGACGTAAATTGCGAATCGCTTGCTCAAAATGATGCGTAGTTACTGACATGCTTGCAACGTCGGTATCACTTTTACCTGAGGTAATTATTTCACTAATAGCCATAACGCTGGCGTCGCGGACTAATGCGGCCAAATCAGCGCCGGTGAAACCATCGCAGAGTGGATTTTTAGCGATTTTCGCCAAATCAACATCGCTATGTAGGGGTGGTTTGGTCCCGTTCTGCGAAAAGAAAAGAAACGGTTACACGATTTTCTTAAAAAATGACAATTCCGAGAGTTGAAAAAAAAAAAAAAATTCTCAACAGAAGAACATAGTTTGAAACCCATTTAAAATATTATACTCAGTACTCACTTTGGTCAAAGCACGTAATATGTCATGTCTGTCGTCTTCGTTGGGAAATCCAACGAACAATATTTTATCTAAACGGCCTGGCCTCAACACAGCCGGATCTATAATATCGGGTCGATTTGTAGCGGCCATGAGAAATACGCCAGATCTGCCTTCCACTCCGTCCATTTCAGTGAGTAGTTGATTTACAACCCTCATACCAGCGCTATTCTGTTCAAACACAACATTCGTAAACATTAAAGATGAATTCATCAAGTTCAAAGGAGGAAAAAAACCATGCAATTCATCTCTATCAAGCGGTAAGAGTTTCAAATATCTTACATCCGAATGATCCGATCTCTTCGGACATAGCGCGTCTAGTTCGTCGAAAAATATCACACAAGGCTTCGAATTCTTAGCTCTTTGAAAGCACTCTCTTACTGCTTTTTCACTTCCACCGACGTACTGAAAATCAAATTTTCAAAAATACGAAAGATCAAATAATGCTCAAAAATATCGAACGAAATTCTCACTCAAGTACTTACCATATTCAAGAGCTCGGGTCCTTTGACAGAAATGAAATTGATTCCGGCTTCGTTCGCAACAGCTTTAGCTAATAACGTTTTACCACATCCGGGAGGCCCACACAATAACACGCCCATTGAAAGAGGCAAGGCAAATGCTTCGAAGAGTTTTTGACGTTTAACAGGAATCTGTAATCGGGAGAAACGTTATTAGTACAGCCAGCTTTGACAGCGAGTACATGAGTATTGAAACGAGTGAACAAGTACTTACTAAAATGGCGAGTTCTAAATCTTGTCGGACGTCTTTCAGAGATCCAACGTCGTCCCACGTCACGTCAGGCACTGTAGCAAAACCTTCTCGTTTCGATGACGGTTGGACTCGTTTTAACGACGAATTGAAGTCATTTTTTGATATACAAAAACCCTTCAGATGTTCTTCACTAATTGGTACTTTATTTCTTATCCATAATAATGACTGTTGAATTGTACTGGTAAAATTTTCCACTTTACGGGAACTAATTGGAGTGCTTTCATTATTTGGAATGATTTGGACATCCGCACAGCTGTCGTCTATGCGAGGTTTTGGTACATTTTCCATGATTCTATTGAAAAAACAAAACAAACAAAAACAAAACACACAAATTAATAATTTCGAAATACTCGAATTTGATTCACTAATGTAAGCGACGATCGTTTTTAGTACCTATTAACGGCTGATAATGCACTTTCTCGAATCAACGCTAGCAAATCGGCTCCTACGTAACCGGGCGTATGGTCAGCTACTTCTTGAAGACATACATCGTCATCTAGTTTCAATTTAGAACACAGAAATCTGAGAATATGGAGTCTAGATTCTTTGTCAGGAATGCCCATGCATACTTCGCGATCGAATCTCCCTGCTCGCCTTAAAGCCGGGTCCAAACTGTCGGGTCTATTCGTAGCTCCTATCAGTAATACTTCAGCACCTTTCGGATCTCTATTGAGTTCTGAAAAAATACAATTCCAGTTACTACTAATTATAATTCAACACCTTAGACGGAATGAAGAAGGCTTACTATCGATAGAAGAAAGTAACTGTGAAACGATTCGTCTTTCCATATCTCTATTGGCTACGTCTCTATTTTGCGTAATACAATCTATCTCGTCGATAAATAATACGCAAGGGGATGACTTGATAGCGTTATCAAATAGTTTTCTTATCCTTTGCTCGGATATACCAGAAACGCCGGCCACAAGTTCAGGTGCTGCGACATCTAGTAAAGGAACTTTCATTTCCTAAAACGGATCAACAATAATGAAACGCTCGTACGAAATGAATAAATCAACGTAAAAATACTAACACCGGCAACTGCATGAGCTAGTAGAGTTTTACCACACCCTGGTGGACCGTGTAATAAAAATCCTCGAGGCGGATCAATGCCTATACATTTGTATACTTCAGGATGATAAATATGCATAATTAATAAATACACTTCCTGCGAAAAAAATTATCGTATGAGAATGACTGATGTAATTTTCACACGTATCACGCACGTTAAACAAAATACAGCATACCTTTATCACATTTTGGTAACCTGCTACATCCTTGAAAGTAACACTTGGTATATTAGTAGCTTGTATTGTGTCATCAAGTGAAAACTGTTTCTTCGGTTTCGTAGATTCTGGGTCTGGTTTTTTCAGTCTATTACGAGAATTGGGCGTACCTTTGAATTTATTACGTTGAGCTTTCGCGCTGCCGTTTGTAGATACTTTTTCAGTATTAGGAGTATCGGGTGTTTCTAATATTTTGCGTTTCTTCAAGGATGGCGGTGGTATACTTTTTTCAGAACTATTTCCCTGGCACCAATCATAAAAGGATTACAATAACGAAAATAAAGAGTACGACATTCATAATAAAAGATTATTACTTGATCGCCGTCCAAAGTAATTGTCGAACAGCTACTAGAGGTCGATTCTTCTTCTATATTTTCATCGCTACTGATATTAATAAGTTCTTCGTTTCTAAAAAATGAAAATACGTATTACACAAATAGTCTAGTCATGTCTCACAATAGTTTGCAATGCAATACTACTCACTGAGTTGCGCCTGGTGAGGAAGCGGAAGTTTTATACAAGTCAGCTAGCGTATCGTTTATACTAGCAGTCACATTATTCGTCGCCGATAATTCATCTTCGCTAGAAATGTTACTCAGATTAGAACGACTATCTTCATTTTCAGTGCCGGCTTGTTCTACTGACATATCTTGATCAACATCGGATTCGAAAGTATCTTCGCTAAGTTTAGCAATTACTAGTAATACAAGAGAAAAGTCAATTCAACCTGAAACCGAACTAAATCAGGCCGTAAATGACTTACGTTACCTTGTCCGGCTAAATTTTTGATAGCTGTTCTCTGCCTTCTCATATACTCCGGGTATTTACGTCGTAGCGCGTCTACTAACGAGTCAGCGTCGATGAAAGCTTTATCCTTATTCTCCTTTATATACTATTGAGAGAAATGCAACGAAAACATGGTTAGATTTCAACAAATACTTCAGTAATGCGGTGATATCTACCACACTAGATTCTTACTTCTCTCACTCGATTTTCGAACTTTCGGTCTCGTGTATTCTTCGCCTTAGAATACTTTGATGTTTCAAAATTGGTTCGCAGACCCAGTACTTTGAATTCATAGCACTTTGAAGGCATTTTTCACATGCTGAGTGAAAACTATCAATGCAAAAAGGTCTATGTCAGAACATGCTCATAAGGTAGTATGATGATACGTTGAAATTAAGGCATTGCGAAACAGACGAAAACTTACTTATCCTTAAAAGAATACTTCTAATCGTAACCATTAATCGTGAACACAATACTTGAAACAGATTTAACAAGAAAAAATTTGTTTCGCGAAAATTATTATTTGAAATCGGAAATAATAAAAACACCGAGCTCCCAAGTGCTGAAACCATTACGCCATGTGCACAAAAAAATTGAAGAGAAATCGAAAAGCACACCTTCGAGAACACCGTAATAACGCCATGTTGCAATGCCCGTTTATTCGAGGAAAAAACGATTTGCGAGACCTACTTCGTCTAACCTATTTTGAAAAGTTTCAAGCTACGCGATATTTTTTTTTTTAATGTAAGTAATTTTATTCGGTATTTTAATTTCTAAGATGTTTCCTTCGTGAAAATTGAACGATTCTATAACATTTCTGCGTTTCAGAGCAGAGCTTACTGATTTAAATTATTTTTCTGTCAGAACCAGAAACGAAAGACGGAATGATTACGAAAAATGAAGACATACAAAATTGCAAACAATGCTCAGTAAATAAAAGAGCAAATTATTGGCTAATGAGCTTAATTTAATCGTTTATTTGAAATGTTGGAAACATCGTTGATATGAAATTTTGCTGTTTAAATATGGTTTTACATAGAATATAATATTTCGGAGTAAATATCCAATTAATCAGAGGAAAACTTATCGTCGATATGCTTTAGAGCTCGATATCAAAGAACCGGAAAGAAATTTCACTACTGAAAATAAACTGGCCGAAGAACAGGGAATCCAGTGATGGTAGTAAGTTATGATTTTATCTACATAATGTTTTCATTCAAAATCGGTTTAAAAAATTAATTATTCTCGACAAACAAGCTCAACCAAAGAATTCATGTGAATATTGTGAATAAAAATATGAATTGAAAATAACTTGACATACCAACTGTTCTTGAATATAAACATCTTCTCATAACTGAACTACCTACCTACAATACAGAAAATTATCGTCTTTTTCAGTTTATTTTCTGTTGTGGTAAGTCTTGACTGTTTTAAAAAAGACCAAAATTTTGTTGTCATTCAACTGCAGTGTCTCTCATTTTCATGCAATCGATTCAATACCAGAATTATCACTCAAAGTAACTTTCAATTGAAATAAAATTAGCAATCAAAATTTAAAATAAAGTTTGGCGAAAATTTTAAAACATCGAGAAGAAAAATGTAATAAAAAAAAAAGAAACAAATTAAATGTGTTTTCCTCTCGAAAATGGTTAAATTATAACATTTCTTAATTAGTGGACAGCTCAGAAGTTTTCATTTCTAACAGAAGATATATAGCTGTAGGCTATCAGTTGTAAGAAGTATCTACGATACGGGGGTTGCTTCGAGCAATTAAGCTATCCGGCAAGCAATCAGTCTATATATCTCAACATAGCATCAGGAACAGTTTTATTAATTTTATCTTATAACAGAGATTGAATGTAGCAGCTGCGTTTCTTAACTTATCCCTACCAATGGGCGATTCTTTGCTTCAGAGATGGAGGCCATAGTCATTAACATAATTCCAGACTTCAGGATTAAGATTTCCGCCAACTTTTAATCTACCCATTACGTACAAGTGTTGTACATTTACACGAGTCAGATTATAACTTTCCAAAAATTTGGAACTCAAATTAAAGGAAATAAATGAATGTTTTGAAAATAATATGTTTTCCTTTTTCCATATTCAAACCGTTACGTATATGAATAATTATTCTTCGCGGTATTGTTACCGTAGGTATTCAAAAGTCTTTCGTACTACCAGTATTATATATACATAAATTTTTTCGAACTTTTTTTTTTTACAAATTTAAAAAGTGAACGGGCGTTAGAGATATTCATACCTAGGTATGGCGAAGCCGTATCAAAAAAATCGTCAATTTAATAAAAAAAAAGTTAGCGTACTTAGTTATTAGGGTATAAGTAATACGTAAAGTAATCAGTCAAAACTGTCAGAAAGCTGGAAGCTCTTTCACAAATCCGTCATTTGCAAACGATCTGAATTGGAGAGTTAGTGACCGGTGGTCACGGTTCCTACTCTTGAATATTACTGAACGATATTAACTAAGCTTTTACCCAACATAAGTTGTTACACGCCTGCCAGATTTTCTGTTATTAATATTTATATAATTTTCTGCTTCGTTTGCATTGTTGCTGCGAAAATGTACACGTTTTTTACGTTCAGATTTTTTCGTCCTTCGTAGATGAGACATACTACGTATGAAACATGTACCCTCGTGTTTTGCCAGTAAAATTATAAGTACTACCTATTTGCGTAAGAAAATGTTTGTGGAGATGAAAACATTCCATTTCATAAATTCTTTCTGAACTTGAACTCATCTTCAATGAACAGACCGATCAGATTTTTTTCCTCCATTAATTATCTACTAGTTGGAAATTTTTCCAGCCATTCATTTGCAAACATCGAAACACTAATATTTAAAATATGTTCCTGATTTTTACCTTTTTTTTTTTCAACAATGAGAAGATAATTAAACGTTCTGAATCAGATATTAGAAATTCTTCTGCCTGTCTGAATTGTAGTTCCATCGTCAAGCTACGTTACCCATAAGAAAAAATGAAAAAGATTACCTACCTACGTAAACTTCATGAAAATATAATGCGAAAGACTCACTCGTAAGCACCCCGATAGTCATACATCTTACAATAAGCCAAATAATGTACAAGGGATACCGCAAACCAAAATGACAAGATTTCCAACTAGAACCGTGGAGTCATAATTTGGGTTGAAGTTGTCTTTTTTACTTACACTTACGTCAAGTACAAAACGGAAACAAGTCTCAAAACACCAGGTGTGCAAAAGAAGAACACTGTCGCGAGTTTTAAGAACCTTTCAGAAGAATCTTACATTGTTTTTGGTTTACCAGAACGGCGTATCTACGTATTTTCTCAAACTTTCTTTTAAACTTCGTCGTCAAAAGGATGAACGACGAACATAATTGAAAGTTTATAATTCTTTGAAGTTGGCGATCTTCAATTTTCCTTCATTCTTTCGAAATATTGCGTTACGATAACAAACGAACTGTTTTCATTTTCCAATAATTTTAGTACCTACCACCTAATACCTGCCTACGGTGCCTACCACCAACTTGTTGATTCGTCCGGATCTTTTATTTTATTTTATCGTCGCCTCAGTTGGTAACTAGAATATACTTCCAAAAATGAAGAAATGAAAGAATTTTATTTTAGCAAAGTACGGAAGTCCGAGTATTGGGGAAGGGAGGAGGAAATCTCAAAATCTCACCAGGCGACGATTTAGTGAAGTTTTTTCTACTTCTTTCAAACTCCTCTAGAGAAATGAATACCTACGTAGTTTTCAATGAAAATTAATGCTGGGAAGATTAAATTTTGAACATTTTCAGAAGAATAAATTTTTTACGTATAAAAATTTTTACGTAGGTAATTTACGAATTTTGTTCTAGCGAGAAGCAATATCGATCCATATTGGCCAAGCAGGTGTACAAATCGGTAATTCAATTTGGGAACTGTATTGTCTCGAGCACGGAATCTTACCTGATGGAAATTTAGCCGAAACACGTCTCGCGTGCCCAATCGATAGCGACGATAATTATCACACGATTTTCGAAGAATGCGAATCCGGACGATATGTACCACGATCAGCCTTCGTTGACTTAGAACCATCCGTCATAGGTGCAAATATCTGAAAACATACGCCACAAATCGAATTTTTAGGTACCATTTTCTCATTAAAAACAAACTTCGTTTTTCAACAGATGAAATACGAGGTGGTATTTACGGTAATTTATTCCATCCTGATCGAATGATCACCGGCAAAGAAGATGCGGCCAGTTTATACGCCAGAGGACGTTATTCAGTCGGTGGTAAAATTATCGACAACTTGATGAACGAAATAAGACGAATCGCAGACAAATGCAACGCCGTAACGTGTTTTATATTATTTCATTCGTTCGGCGGAGGAACCGGCTCAGGCCTAACATCTTTACTAATAAATCAACTCACCGAAGTGTACGATAAAACTACTAAATTACAATTCGTTATTTATCCATCGCCTAGGGTAAGTGCACACATCATCAATCTTACATAATTTTTCCAAATTAGACCGCCACTATTTTAAGTAGATCTAAAGCTAGGTAGGTTCAAATGCCATAAATAAAAGACAACGAGTTAATCAAAAACAGTCAACTTGACTAAAGTTGAAAATCCTCGCAAATTATGAAAATCTAGGTGTACTTTTCTACAAAAAACTTCAAAATTGAACCTACGCCCGTTGTAACTTTTCTTTTTCATATTTATGGACTTGAATCGTCGTACCTAAAAAATTGGCGGAAGAATTAAAATGCGATTACGTTTGTACAGGATATTTTTAACTCTGGAAAATAACGAAACACCAAATCTGGAGTGTAGTTTTGAGAGGTTTTCCGCGTTAATTTAACATAATTTACTAAGCAGCTTTAAAGTAAATTACCCGAAAAGTGAAATACTTTGGCTTTGTTGTGTTTTTTTTTCTTTTTTGAAAATTAAAACCGACATTTTTTTTTAATAGTGCTATAAAATACGATGTCGGATTCTAAATATTTTTTTTACAATCTCAAAAAAAAACTTCAACATTCAACATGAGAAAAATCTTGTTTCAAACTATACCAACTGAACTAAACGTATGTATCCATGTGTTTTTGTTTCAATGCAGATATCAACCACCGTCGTCGAACCATATAATTCCGTATTAACAGCACATTCTACCATTGATTTATCTGACTGCTGTTTTATGGTGGATAATGAAGCACTTTATGATGTATTTGAAAAGAAATTAGATATCGAATGGCCCAGCTACATCAATTTAAATCGGTTAATAGCTCAGGTAAAGTGATTTCAATTATGCATAAATGATTTACTTAGTCGTTAGGTATTCGGAAAAATGAACTTCATTCAGAATTAACCTATCGAATGAAAGGTGCACCGAAGGATTGGCTAAACCCTAAGCAGGCTCCCTGAGAACTTTTCGATAAGCATGCCTCCAAAAAATTGCGCCCTTCATCACCTAAATTATTTCGCTACTAGAAGTAGGAATGCACTATTAAATTGATAATTTCATAAAAATTCAAAATTTTCCAAAATAACTGAGGTTGGTGTAATTTTTTTTTTTTCAGGAATAAAATTTTTAAAAACTGAAAATCCTTGAAAAGCTTTGATTTTTTCAAAAAACTCGAATTTTTCGAAATGAAAATTTTCAAATTAATTTTTTTTTCTTCAAATTTAAAATTATTATTTCTCAAATTTCGTTTTTCTAAATCAATAAAAATTATGATTTTGTTGAAAATTGGAAAAATTTCGAGGTCGGTGAAATTTTAAAAATTCTCATTTTCTACAGATTTACAATCGACCATGGCCAAATCCCTCAAGCAATTTCAGAATACTAATATGAATCATTTACTCAAAAATTTGAATTTTTGTGACGCTGACGGTATTTTTCAACCTTCGAGGTCGGTAAAAATTTCAAAAAGCTCAAGTTTCAATTTTCTATAAACTGAACTTTGACTACGTTCAAATTTCAAAAAAAATGAAATTTTCATGCAAAATTATCTTCATTTTTGGAAGTTTGAATATTTTTTCGACACGAGTTTTGAACTTTGAAGGTCGATAAAATTTTCAAAAAGCTCAACTTTCAATTTTCTACAAACTGAATATTCATCCTAACCAAATCCAAAAAAAAAAAAAAAAAAAAAAAAAAAAAAAAATAGAATGATCTGAATTACTCAAAATTTGAATTTTACGAACTGGACATCTGGTCATGTCCAAAATTTGAAAAAATTCTTATTTGAAAAATCTCATTTTTTTGACTCAAATTCTGAATTTTTGAAGCTGGTAAAATTTTTAAATTGCTCAATTTTCCATTTTCTACGAACTGAACATCCATGACCATTAGGGTGGCCCTTTAAAAAAAAATCGAATTTGTTTCGGGACCCCCCCCCCCCCCCCCGTAGATTGGTGCCTTTACATGAGAAAAAAATTCATAAAAATTTTTAGCTCGATCGATGCATATTTACCCGGCGCGCGGGGGCAGTCTTTGTAACGCGCGCGACATCATAAATGCTTCCACGAGAATCCCGTGAGAAAAACGACGTTTCTCTTCGGGAAAAAAACAACGCACCGTTACCCCCAT
>FIZT01047332.1:0-57819 GCA_900065295.1 Paracoccus marginatus
CAACGTAGCGCTTATGGAGTTAGCGCGGTCTATGTTAATTCTAAATGGTCTAAGAACATGCCGGTCGTCAGTGTTACCGTTTTGGAGGGATCAAATCGTAACAACGCCTCGTTCGGATTTACCACCAACGCATCACAACGCAGCGTTGAAAAGGCCCGTTCGGTGAAAGAGAAAGTGACGCGACGCAACGATAGTCGATAATTACGTGACAGGTAGATAATTGCGAATAAAAACATGAAAATGTTTAACCACTTGTATTTACAAAGAGAGAGAGAAAAAAAAACAGAATATCACATTTTGTACAAAAAATATACATGAAAAGCTTACCTCGAACAGGAGCCAAAGAATACAAGCAATCGAATATGGAAGCAGAAAACCTATGCCTTCCCGTCACTTTTAACATGAGAGACAAAATCAAAAAGAAAAAAAAAAGTAAAGGAAGTCATAAAAAGCACCCGATGATGTACTGTGGTAATGTAAAATCCAATCGCTCATATTCTTCACAAAAACCACCATTAATACAAAAAATTAAGCGTATTACAAAAAAAAATCAAACAGTAATCTTAGGTACGTAGATATCATGAAAAAATAAGACGTATTAAGCTCTTTCAAAAATAAAAGAAAATTCAAACAAAAAAAAATGGTAGTATGCGTTCTAAAAACTCCTTACAAAATTAAATTTTGGTCAACTAGTCGATTTCATCATTGATCAGTATTACAAACACTACACCCCGAAATAATGGAAAAAATTACTCAAAAAATGACTTATCTCTCTGAGGTGTGTAGGTTTCATTGAGCATTTGAAAAAATATGAAATATTTCATTGGCATTGAACACAAGTATTGATGAATTTAGCGTACTGCGCGGTCTACAAAACGACTTACGTCAACCAACCTTTTTCATTAATCCTACAAATAAATCCGTCGTCTACAGAACCGCCGTACTTTGAAATAGAAATGGTATAGATGAAAAAAAAAAAAAAAAAAAACATAAATTTGATATGAACGCGTTTCGAACGTAAATTACGATCACGTCAGCTCGCTGTATTCTGTCCATCCGTGATTAGGTGCACCTAGTCTGAGGATGCCGACTGTTTTATCTTTGGAAGCGGTAATTAAATCTGTACGTGTTTTATTAAGGATCGTACGAGACGATTTTTTGAATACGTAACCGGTCAAAGAAATTATTAAGTGAAAAAAAGGATACATTCGTCGTAAGGTGATATATCTAAATCTTGAATCTCGCCTTTATGCGAATACACTTCACCGAGGTACTCGTGATGATCAGGATATCTTCGGTATCGTCTAAGTTTACCATCTTCACTAGCTGCATATAAAATACTACCATTGGACGTATACCTGAAACCGTTTCGATTAGTATTTCAACGATTTAGTACGTTCGCCTTTCAAAAATTCCGATACCAACCGTAATTTCCAAATAGGACTATCGCTATTATCTCGCAACACCTCTTTCACGCCCATATCTGGAACGTACGCGCTGATTTTATCACCACCACACATTAGTAAACCTAAGACAGTCGAAATAACATCACAATTGAGCGATATTTTGAAAAAGAATTCAACTTCTATGGAAAACAGCCTCACTATAAAATCCATCTTCGGCGGATTGGTTGAATAATTCAGGCGTCGCGCAAATAGCGTTGACGTGATTTTGATTAGCGTTGAAAGAATGCAGTACTCTGCCGTCTACACCTGTTACATTGCATGTGCCGTCCGTGCCGGCGGTTAAAATAGGACTTTGGTGGCTATAGGTCCACGGCCAACTCGGATGCAAGAACATAACATCGCGAATGGTATGGGTATGTATCTGAAGAAATTGAATAACAATTTGGTTCACGATTCGAGTTACGCGCGATGTCGATTGACATTTGAAAAAAGATTAAGGCTCACGTCATATAAAAAATCCACTGGTAACGGCATTCTGAGATCTAATAAGGTTAATCCTTTTCCATTGACGGTAACGCAGACAGCTATACTAGGACAAATCGGATCGGTCGCTACACCGGCCCTGTCTCGACCACTGAACGCGCAGTTGTCGTAGGCTAATAATTGTTCTCCTCTTTCAACGTCTACTACAGCTAACCTTTTGGAGGTAGTAGCAGCAAGAATCTGTCGACAAGTTGACAATTAATTGTACGACGAAATAGAGAAGACTAAGTTCGTAATATTTACCTTCGAGCCATCGATAGTGAATCTCACAGCATTGATATTTTTGGCTAGAGTCATGGTGGTGATTTGGTAAGACATGAGAAGTTCGCTTCTCAATGCCGTGTATAAATTAACTTTGCCATCATATGCCCCGGAACAGAATAAGTATCGATCCTAATTCACAAAATTGTCATTAACAGAGAATAAATTACGACTATTTATTCACTATTTAGCGAGAAGATACTGACCCTGGGACTGAAAGCAACACCCCGAACACATCCTTGATGATATTTCAAAAATTTCGGAGTCCCCTCTTCTTGCATTTCGAATGCCTTCTTTAAAAAATCTGCAACAGGTTAAATTAGACATTTTTAAACTTCAATAGACTTGATAATTTTTTCAGAAATGACTGAATTTTATACCTTCTAAGAATGAACGAACAACCTGAGCCAACCACGATTCAGAGTATGGTCATAGCCTGTAACAAATAAAACAAAAATAAAATATAAAGATTGCGTCAATTATACAGTTTAATATAGGTACTTCTTAGACTTTAATTTTCGATCCTGTGGAAATAGAAATCATTAAAATAATCTTATAAGTAACAAGACAGCACCATCAAGTCCAACTTCGGTGGCAAGCCATATTCGTAATCAAATAATAATAAAACTTGCAGATAAAATTTACTAAAACAAACTGCATTTCGCTCATTCAAAATCGTAATGGGCAAACCTAGACACACAAAAAATACACATTTATACAGCATACAACGATCACAGTAATAACCGAATTGATAATATATCGCATCAAGGTAACTGCAAAAAATATCAGTAATAAGTACCTACACTTCAACGAAAGCGATTTACGTTTCACAATTCAACATGTCATAAGTGGTCATAAATTACCAATCCAAATATCATTGAAAAAAATTTTCATCCTTTTATCGTGTTTTTTGAAAAATTTTCAAGTCGTTTAGACACGGTGAGACATGAAACGTAATAGGTATTGCGAGCAGAGAAGAAAAACAAATTGAAATTTGATATAATTCTACCTCTTAGCGACGACCAAGTTCATCAGCTGTTACGGAACAAATGTAGGTTATTTCTTCATCTCAACTTTTGGCCAATCTTCTTCTTCTGCTCAGATTTTCATCCCCATACTGCAATTTATAAAACAAGATTGCGCTTGTTTTGAACAAACTTTGAATTTTCTCTTGCGAGTATTAAATTTTGTACGATTGAGTTCAAACTTTATCGACGGAGAAAAATTTCATGACAACAAAATTTCGACATAAATAAAACTTGACAAAACTTTTAGAACACTGATAGCAATTATCGAAAAATCAGTGTTGCACGCAAAACCGCACAAAAATGATGCGAAATTATCGGTTGGTAATTTTCACGTAATTACTCGATTTCAACAAAAAGACATTTTGATCCGCTTTTTTATTAAAAAATGTTGTCAACTTCTTTCTATATTTTATTTTTAATTTTTTAAAATTTATTTATGCATTTTTGACGATTAAAATCCATTCTTTTTTCAATCACAATCGATCGACAAAACATTGAGATCCATTAGCTCAATAATCTGTCATCGTATCATTATCTTGTACGATAATTTTAAAGTAGAAAAATCAATAAAAAAAATATAAAACCGAAAAAAATATAATAAATAACGAAACCACAAAAATACATCATAAATAATAATACTCGTGTCTCGTACACGGCTACACGCATTAATCCGCATTCAAAATTTAAATCATTGGAGGGCATGAACAAACGATATTTTTATCACCGTACACGTCATCAGCTCTGGCAACAGTAGGCCATATTTTTGACTGAGGTTTGACAAAAGGCTGTAATTCAAATTCCAACATAATTGAGACTCTCATTCAACTTTCGAGAGTAAAATGAAAATAATTGTATTACTAACCAATGGAAAAACTGCACGTTGTCTGGGGTAACTTTTGGTCCACTCTCCGAACGAAATCTGCTGCAACGAGTGTGGAGCGTTTTTCAATAAATTATCGCTTTTATCCACTTTATTATTTTCAATTTCGGCGATTTCTTCCCGGATACCTAGAAAGAAACAAGGTTATTATAATGGGTAATTAAGTCTGGAAAACTGATACCGAGACCGACGGAAATAATATTTTTACGAACTTATTAAAGAATCGCAAAACCTATCCAGTTCGTCTTTATCTTCAGATTCCGTTGGCTCGACCATCAACGTACCAGCTACCGGCCAAGAAACCGTAGGAGCATGAAAACCTACAACAAATCATTCTATCGTACAGATGGACGAATCAGCTGGTGAAATTTTAACACAGTTTAGGAACTCACCATAATCCATTAATCGTTTAGCGATATCGATAACTTCAACATTGGCAGTGTTTTTGAATTCTCTCACGTCTAAAATGAACTCATGAGCGACTAATCCTTTAGAACTGGTGTATAATATTTTGTAATGCGGTTGTAGTCGTTTACACAAATAATTAGCGTTTAAAATGGCAATTTCCGAAGCTTTCTTTAAACCTTTGAAACCCATCATCTGTCAACGATGATAAATGACAAATGTCAGAGAAGAAAATGTAGGTATTTAAATTATACCAGCTATATGGTTCTAATAATTTACCTTGATATAAGCCCAAGATATAGGTAAAATAGAGGCAGAACCGAACGGAGCGGCACTAATTGTAGGTAAAACGTTATTGTTTTCTCGCCAGTTTTCCGAAACCAAAATCGGATGACTTGGTAAATACGGTGCTAGATGAGATTTCCTGTAAGAATACATTATCAACGTCAAGATCTCGCGAAAGTCATCTTAAATAAGTTCATAATATTTATTCTTACACAGCTACAGGTCCGACTCCAGGACCACCACCTCCGTGTGGAATACAAAAAGTCTTATGAAGATTTAAATGAGAAACATCAGACCCATAGTCAGCAGGTCGACAAAGTCCTACTTGAGCGTTCATGTTTGCCCCGTCTAAATATACCTGGAAATTGATCACACAGTAGGTAAAGCTTCGAGGAGGGAGAAATAGGGTAGACTATGGGCATTCACCTGTCCACCGTGAGCGTGAATTAGATCGCAAATTTCAACAATACTTTCGTCAAAAATCCCGTTCGTCGATGGATACGTGATCATAATGCAGGATAATTTATCACCGTGTTTATCCACCTGCGAAAATTTATTAAATTTTTTCGCATTAAAAATTCCATTACGAGCTTAACTCTGGAAGTAATCTTTCGAGTTTGACCTTGGATTTCAAATCGTTAATGTCAATGGCGCCAGTGTGGTTAGAAACGAGCACCGGTTCGATTTCCATTCCAGCCATTTTAGCCGAAGCTGGATTGGTACCATGAGCTGATACAGGGATTAGACAAATGGTACGATGATGTTCACCTCTTGAACGATGATAGGATTGGATCGCGCATAAGCCGGCGTATTCTCCTTGAGCTCCGCTGAAAAAGGGTAATTTGTAAAATAAAAAGAGAAAGTAATATTCAAGAACGCATGAAGTGAAAGGTATACCTATTTGGTTGCAAAGAAACTCTATCGTAGCCGGTAATCGAGCACAAGTCTTTTTCCAATTCTTCAAATAATTCTGAGTATCCTTTGGCTTGATCTCTGGGTACAAATGGATGGATATTTGTAAAGCCTGGTAAACTGCAGAGCATCATTTCGGTTGTACCATTCAGTTTCATTGTACAAGAACCCTGTGGAAAAAATTTCAGCTTCGAGAAAAAACAGAATTTTTTGAAACTATACGGAATAACCATCAGCCTTCTTACTAATGGAATCATCGAATGAACGAGTGATACGTCTTTATTTTCCAGCATTTTAATAAATCGATTCAGTTTAGTCTCCGAGTGATAATTATGAAAAACTGGTTGGGTCAAAAATTCATCTTTTCTGCCAAATTTCGTATTGATCAGCATTTCTTCGGGGCTGAAATTACGTAGCACCTAAAGAATAATGAATTATTCGGTACAATGTCGATATTTCAATTTATATGTAGGTACTTTCGATTTTGACACTTTTACCTCTAACGTTGATGAACCGGCTTCGAAAATGCTCAAAATATCGTCGATATCTTGCATGGTTACGGTTTCATCTAATGAAATGCCAACCTATAAAAATTTTTTAAAAAATAATCAAGTCTCCAAAATACCTATTTTGTTTACGATGGAAAAAAACAAACAAATGAACTAACCGTGTCATCTAAAAAATATCTAAAATTAATTCGTTTTTTGTTAGCTCTTTTTTGCACAACAGATACAGGATTTTTCGGAAGAATTTTCAACGTATCGAAGACGTATTCATTTTTGATCACATTCCCCGCTTCTTCTAAACCTACAAAAATATCATTTTATCAAAAAAATAGGCATTCATTCTTCGATGCTGAGCTTTAATATGAAACAGATACCTTTGCTTAATGCTAACGTCAGTACATTTACTCTATTCGCAATTTTTTCTAAACCTTCGGGACCATGATAAATGGCAAATAAAGTGGACATATTTGCCAGCAAAGCTTGAGCAGTGCATATGTTACTGGTAGCTTTATCCCTTTTTATATGCTGTTCACGGGTTTGCAATGTGAGACGATAGGCTAATTGTCCATCTGCATCTCTATAATCGTAGAACAAGAAGGTAGGTAGGATTAATCTTGTAAATATATTTGTATTTGGTAGGAATTCGTTTACTTGGTGATTCCGGCCATTCTACCCGGCATCAACCTCATTAGTGATTTTTTGCAAGCAAAAAAGGCAGCGTGAGGGCCTCCGTAGCCTAACGGTATACCGAACCGTTGGCACGATCCTAACGCTACATCTACGTCCCATTGACCGGGAGGTTTTAAGACACATAAAGCTAGTAAATCTGAGATACAGGCTGCAAACGACTGAAAGAAATTTTTCAAATAATTTCTCACCACTTATGTACTCATTCATGTTGAAATATTTTCTTTTTTTTGCCAGAAGTTTGACTCACCCCTGCCTTATGCGCTCTCTCGATAACTTCACTAAAATTAAAAATATCTCCGTTCGTGTCCGGGTACTGGAAGACAACCCCGCAGTAATTTTTGTCGCTGAAATCTTCTTTCCAGATATTACCAACGACTACGTTCAAGTCCAAAGATTTGGCTCTTGTTCGTATAACGCTTATTGTTTGCGGGTGGAGAGCATCCGAAAGGAAAACATTCGATTTGTGATTTTTCCTGCGACAAATTAGTATGCACGGGTTTAATGTTAATGATGATTGATGATGCAGAAAAAATACATAAATGAAATAGAGCAGACGAAACTTGAATGCTGCCAACCTGTAGAATAATGTGATTGCTTCAGCTGCGGCTGTTCCTTCGTCCAATAGAGATGCGTTGGCTACGTCTAATCCGGTCAGTTCTATGATCATGGTTTGGAAGTTGAATAAATTTTCCAGACGACCTTGAGATATTTCACACTGATATGGAGTGTATTGAGTGGTCCTGAACGAAAATTTGAAATTTTTCGAGTTTTTAAAATGTTTCAACTTTTTTCTGCTTTTCTCCCATTTTTTTAGGTTCTTAAAATTTTTGTTATTTTACTTTGCTTATTTTTTTAATTTTTCATGAAATTTTTTCAATTTTTAATTTTGTTATATTTTTCAGTTCTTGTAATTTTTTAATTTTCTGAAAAAAAAAATCCTAATTTTTCAATTTTTCAAACTTTTACGTTCTCTTTCAAGATTCTTCAGTTTTTCAAATACTTATACACATACACTTCTTTTAAAAATTTAATCTCCTCATTTTTAAAAATTTTTCAATTTTTCAAGGTTTTACACCCACCTCTAAAATTCTCAAGTTTTTACAAAAAATTCATGAATAAAATTTCACCTACCTTTCAATGTGGTATTTTTTTTTATTTTCTAAAATTTTTCATATTTTCTCAATTTTTTGTTTCTAAAAAATTTTTTGGTTTATAAAGTACTTTACAAACATTACATATTTAAACAATTTAAAATTTCTAAATTTCTTCAATTTTTTATTCAATTTTCCAGTTTTTAAAATTTTTTTGAATTTCAATAATTTTTTGATTTCTCAATTTTTGATTTTTTTTTTAATTGTTCAATTTTCTGAAACTTTTCAGATTTTCTAAATTTTTTTTTAATACATTGGTATTTAAAATGAACAATGAATAGCATTTTTAAAGGATTATCAATTTTTCAATTTTTTACTCAATATTTTAGCTTTTTGAATTTCTTTGGATTTCAATAATTTTTTAATTCCTCAATTTCTTGAGATTTTGAAATTTTTCCCATATTTTTTTCTTTGTCATTTTTCGCTTTTCTCAAGTTTTTCAGATTTTCTCAATTTTTTAGCTTTTTAAACACCAAGTGAAAAGCCACAAAGGCTGAGCCTTGGAAAATACAATACATACAAAAAAATTTTTTTTTTTTGAAATTCAATAATTTATGGATTTCTCATTTTTTTTATTTTTTTTCTTTTTTCAATTTCCTGAAATATTTCCAATTTTCTCAATTTTTTTTTAATTTATTGGTTTTTAAAACAGGTACTACCAGATTTTCAATCTTACTCAATTTCACAATTTTCTAAATTTTGTAATTTGTCCAATTTTTTGGTTTTTCTCAATTTTTTAATTATTAAAAATTTTTTACATCTTCAATAGGTAGGTACTCTTTGATCATTTAATTTTTTAATTTTTAAATTTTTAAATTTTTTTGTTTAAATTTTCAAATTTTTTAAAAAATTTTAGTTTTTCTCAATTTCTCAACTTTCCCAATTTTCATTTTGTACTTTCAAAATTATTCAAATTTTAGAACATTTCCCTACGTTTGAAATACTTCTATACAATTTTTTTCGATTCTTCGATTTTTGAACGATTTTCCAGTTTTTAATTTTTCTGTAATTTTCAAATTTTTTGATTTTCAAACTATTTTTCATTGTTTTAATTTTTCAATTTTTGAACATTTCAAATGAAAAAAAGTAAGTAGGCGATTTTTCAGTTCGACAGTGCTTGATTTTTATCTGTTTTTATGGGGGTTTTTGAAGTAAAATTAAATCAGCATACCATCCAGGATTTTCGAATACATTTCGAAGAATCGGAGTGGGAGTGTAACAATTGTAATATCCCATACCAATGTAACTTCTCCAAATTTCATTCTTTTCCGCTAATTTTTTGCCTTTTTCGAGAAGTTCAGCTTCACCTGTAAAAACCAACGAGTAAATTCATTAATTCTCATTTCTCCTACTATAGTTTTCAGGCTATTCATAATTTTAGAGCTTTTTTTCTTCCTTAAATTTAGAATACATTTTTATCTTGCGCGAGTCGAAGCGCAGAAAGCTCCACCTTCCTTCCCCTCCAGTGAAGCTTTAGAACAAAGTATCATGTAATTAAGTAGGTATTGCTATCGATAAGAGTCCATGTGGGGTATTATAATTTAATCGTATGCTTGATCTATTAGAATTCGTCACGATAAACTCGTCAAAGGTCAGAAGTTTTCATTCACATATCACAATTTTGATAAACCAATGCACTCTACTCGTACCTATACCTATCTTTACACCTTTATGTAACCTCAACGTTTTTAAACAATTAAGGTTTAAAATTTCTGAAATCATTCAACTTACTTGAAGCTTCGTCCAAATTCAAACTGCCATTAAACTGAATATTTTTAGGTACTACGTCGTCACATAATTGAGCAGTCGTCTAAATAAAATAAAAATAAAAAATACTATAATAATTATACCTCAAAAATAAATAAACTTGTACCTACGTACTCGTAGGTAAGTAGGTATACCAACCAATAACAAAAATTTCTCACCTTATATCCTAAGCTTTTCAACATGGCATTTTCAGCTTGTCCATCGGGTCCAATATGTCTCCTGGAGAATTCCTCCTTGTCCAGGTATTTTCCTACATCTTCTCGGATACCACTTGTCGCATAAAACCTTTTACAGTAATTTTTCACAACCAGAATATCAACACCTTTACTCCACGTTCTCTTCAACATGACGACGAATTTACTCCGAGACGAGATCCGTTTTAAAAGCTTCTCACTTGAAGCATAAATCACATCGATGTGCGCCTAATACGTAAATGAACGCTGTACACAACCAGATAACCGTATCATTGATTGTGAAACGCGAAACGCCAGCAAACTAATCTCTTCTGAAAAAACACCTTCGATTGTTAAATTATAGAAAAACAAATTGGAAAATAAAAACACACAACAAGGCACCATTCAACGTTTAATATGTCTTAAAAAAATTGAAATACCTAAAAGAAAAAAAAATACTCGAAAATTAAGAACCCTAAGAAATTACAGTTGTAGTAGTACAAATAAAAACGTTCACATATTCAAAGAGTTCGTAGATTCGAAAAAAAAGAATAACCTGTACAATAATTTAAAATTCAATATAATAAAAGAATAAGATTTTTACATAATGAATCTGAATTTAAAAATTTCTCAACAGTTATTAAAAGAAAGAGCAAGGCTACGGGCTAAATAAAAAAAAAATTATACATCACTTATCTCACTTGCATAACCAAGTGCTGTATTACATACTATGTATCAATTCTATGTGAATAAATGATTTACCTATTATAAAATAAATGATTTAAGAACAGCAAAAAACATACAGGAATATTTATAATGATTACATGCACTGCACTGATATATTCACACACGTAAAAAAAACTTCAATTATCATACCTATATGTACATTCTAGGTATACGCAAAACTACGTAACATAGTTT
This sequence comes from Paracoccus marginatus, assembly GCA_900065295.1. Lineage (NCBI taxonomy): Eukaryota > Metazoa > Arthropoda > Insecta > Hemiptera > Pseudococcidae > Paracoccus > Paracoccus marginatus. Next base: position 10,929 of record FIZT01047332.1, read on the forward strand.
TTAAAAAATACAACGATAAAATACAAAGGTGAAATTCTGTCTACTCGGGGGTAATACCATTAATAAAAACCAAATCTAACACCTTACGGGCTTGAATTTTTCCAATCTGCTTTATTCGTCATTCCACACGCTTGAACCGAGCTCGTAGTGCTTCCAAGCACTTTTATGCGACTCAAAACCGACCGTCGTTTTCGCAAAATAAATCCAACGTATATTTCCGCCACCTTAGGTTACGTTTGTTCGTGTTGATTATCATTTTTTAACAACGCTCCGTAATCGATGTGCAAAAAATCGGATAATTCCTTGCCTATGTGATTCAAATCGGCCGAAGGATCGGCGGCGATCACGTAACTGGTACCGCCGATGGTGACACTCTTATCGGCCGTTGTCAAGATCTTTTGTTTATCAGCTGCTGCTGCGGCAGCTGCGGTAATAGGATCTTCTAGGGCGACGTTGCCGTCCTGGATGAACTGCAACGCGGCGAAATTCTCGCCGTCCAGTTGAATATACGCGAGTTGCTCGCCGTTGGTGCCAACTGCATTACCCATGAGATCGAAATTGGCGTAGTTTTCTTCGTTCGGCACGTTGACTATGTAATGGGACGCGTTCGACGTAGCTCCGGCGTCCTCGAGTAGTCGAAAATCTTGCTCTTTGATCAACTGCACGCCTCCACTTCCGTCCGACACCAGAACGTAATTAGTCTCTTGGCCGTTTTCGTTTTTCGCATCGGCTATGAGCTGGAAGTCGGCCGAGTCGACGTTCAGAATGATATTACCGCCGGCTTCCAGTGCCGTCGTAGAGTCCGCTTCGATTTGATGGTGCGACGCTGCATCGACGGCTACCGCGGCTGGAGCGACGGTCGCTGTTGCTGTTGACGACGTGATTAACGGTACGAGGCGACTGTCGAGCTCGGGTAGTGCCGGCGCGGGCGTCGGTGCTATTACGACCGGCGCTAGTCTAGAACTAGGTACGGTTTTCGTGTCACGAACGGCCAGGGACGTACGAGCTGGTGACTTTTTGGCCGTGTTGTTAGTCCAACTGGTCGAGGACGTCAAGAGGCTTCGATTGGTTAGACCGCCGGTCGTCGCCGGGGTTCGTTTGATGGGCGCAGAAGACGTGGAGATTTTCGACTGAGGCACGGAGGTCACCGGCGACGGTGCGATTTTCGTCAGCGTAACTGTATCGAACGTTTCGTTACTTTGAGGAGACGTTGCGAGCTTCGGTTTGGTCAGACTGTCGTACAGTATGCTTTCAGCTTTGGTCGTTGCTCGTTTGGCAGGTTCTTTGGTACTGTCTGCTGTCGTTCTTAGCACCTGTATCGAAGTTAAAGGCGTCGATTTCGTCGGTATCTGCGTCGTCGACGTGGCTGGCTTTTCTACGATGGACTTCGGCTTCAGCAGGTCGTCGTTTAGAATACCGTCGACGATACTCTGATGACTTCCGTTTGTTAAGGGCTGTGATGGTTTGTTGGTAACGACGATATTCTCGAGGAAGTCGCTTCCGGTCAACGCTACTGGCGACTTTACACCTCCAGATGATAACGAAGGTAACATCAAAGGCGATTGAATCTCTTCGGCGGAGTTTTTCGCCACCGTCTGAGCGGGACTATCGTTTGTGTTGATATCTACGTTATTGTTGTTATTGCTGTTTTCGTCGATAGTCGTTACGTTGCCGTTCATATCTGCGACCGAAGACAATAAGGTTGTCGATTTATCGAGTGATTCGTCGGGTGTCGCTTCTTTAACTTTGGTGGTGACGAATTCGACGTCGTTGATGGTCAGTCGATCGTCGTTTAGCAATTGTTTTAAATCGTTCGGATCGTGAATGCCGGCCAATTTTAAAGTACGTTTCCAAAACAGCGGTCCGGTTAAATTCAGATGGCTGATGTCGTTCATGACTTTAATTCGGCCCAGAATGTATTGTAATTTCAGTTCGGCTCGGTGTTGTAATTTGGCCGGATCATTCGTGCGACGAGTGTCTTGTTTACCGAATTTTATAGCGTTGATGCGTTTATAGGCGAGTTTGGCCTCGTGCAGCGACATAGCCGGTTCTTTGGTTAACTGGTTATGCCGAGCTTTGCGTAGAGCTCTTCGCCAAAACATCGGACCCAACAGAAACTTATTTTCTACTTTACCGCCGTTCTGAGAAGCCTTTTTGCGAATTAGATTTAATCGCCTAAAGGCAACGTTACGAAAAGCGCTATCGTAAATATCACATTTATCACTAGGCACGTCGTCTTCGTCGGCGTCGCTGTCGTCCATCAAGTTCATCATCCTTTCTTCGGGTTTCTTCGTTGGAGTTTCATTAATTAGATGGACACTTTTAATCGGACTGGACGGGATTTCCGTCCTAGTAGGCATATCGACTTTAGGTAGTTGACTCTTCGTAGGCGTTACAGGCGCCGATGAAACTGCAGCTGGTGTATCGACTACTGACTGGGGTAAAGGTGACGGTAGCTTGACAGATTTATCTATGGATGGGCTGCTTTTCAATAAGATCACGTTGGAAGATTTGGGCGGCGTTGATTTGATAGGTGAGGCTGCTGTAACAGCAGTAGACCGTGCTGAGTGATTGGCGACTAGAGTGGCTTTTGTTGGGCTGCTTTGGTCCGTGTTATCTTTACTGTCGCGATCGTCGTTGAGCAATTCGAATAATTCGTTATCTGTCAATGTTTCTTGTTTGGATTGGCCGACAGACTGACCTGTTACGCCGACGTCGTCGTCGTCGTAATCGTAAAACGAAGGTAAATCGCAATCATCATCGTAATCATTTTCAGCCACGTCTTGCATCGCTGTCGACGTAGACTCGCCAGCGTCCATGATTATATTTTCGATTTCATCTAGTTTCAAGCGTTTAGCGCCCTCGGACGATGGAGAAAGTTGTATTCTACGTTTACGATCCGAGTCCAAGTTGTGCACAGAAGCTGATTTATCTATACTGATATCTGGTGTTTTGATTTTCTTCTTAAGTAAGTTGGCGTCGAGATTATCGACCTTGACGATAAATTTAGTGGCATTCATGACGATATTTTCTACATTATTGAAAGTCTTCAGAGGTATAACATCGTCGCCGATATCGTCGTTAAACTTCCTCGCTCGCGAATACTTTTCATCGTGAGAGCTCGTTAGCGAAGTCGTCATTTTTTTATAATATATTAAATTCTCTTTCGCGCTATCGTGACGCGTCGCTTTCGGATACTTTAGCTCGTACGGTTTACGGTACTCAGTCTTGGGCGTGATCATCGGCCTGGAGATTTTCGAAGACGGAGACTTCTTCAGCAAAGATTCTTTAACGAATAAAGGTCCGACTAGTCTACCGAAATCGGCTGACCTGGCGACGCTTCTGTCCCCCGGTGTCGGTAACGGAAGAGGGTGCTTTTTAGCGTACAGCTTTTGCTTTTCACGCTGTTTGCGTCGCTGCTCCTCTTCTTCTTTGTGCTTCTGTACGTGCATTTTGAAATTAGACAAGTGTCTGAAATCTTTTTTACAAATTGGACAAACGTGAGGTTTTTCGTTATTGTGAATCATCATGTGCTGTGAGAGCGATTGTCCGGTGCTCAAACGTTTGCCACAAGTACGACAAATGTACTTGGAGCTTTTTCGCTGTTTACCATAAGCTTTGTTGTAACGTTCGATAAGGCTATTGTTACGGTGCAATTTCATGTGCTCGTTGAGTAATTCGTAATCTTGAAATGTGGTATTGCATAAATGACATTTGTACGCTGACGAGTATAATTTGGGAGCGGAGATGCTTTTTTCGTAGCTTTTGTCGAGAGCATGTTTACTCGAACTCGATGCAGCGGATTTGTTTTCTTTTTCTGCTTTTTGCATGGTTTCGGACTCGGATGCGGATACCTGGACGAAATTATAAGCTTGTTAATAACCAGGATGAGGACGGCTTTCGACATTCTAGCCGCTTGATACGTACTTCTTTATCACTTTCGAAATTAGCTTCGATTTTTATCGGTATAGGTAAAGGTATTTTCGAAGTGGTTTCTACGCAGCAGACTTCGTTATCGTTATTCTACATCGGAACACGAACACGAAAAAAAATAAAATAAAATTCATATAGTTACAAATTTCAAACCAAAGCAAGTTCCCTGAAATCGTACCTCATTGGTTCGTTCTTCTTTAATCTCAATTTCTGAAGTGAAACAAGTACCAATATCGTTCGAATTAACTAACATCTGAAAAATCAAAAAAATATGAACATACGTTTTCAACATCATCTTCCACGATGGGGAAGAAATTACTCACACAATCGTTATCTTCGTTTCTTGGCTCTTCCTTAATGGCCACGTCTGTTGCATCGAAGTCGGTAATCTATTTAAAAAAGTCCACAAATCAATCATCTGGTAATTTTGAAATTTTTTCAACTCTAGATGAACCCCTTACCGATTTATCATTAGCTTTATCACAACCAACTGAATCTTCTTGATCGCTTATTGTATGAATATTGGCATCGTCACCATTCTCTACAATACACGCGGCATCATTTTCATTCTCATTACACGTAACATTAGCATCGATCGTATCATCAGCTTGTGAACTTTCTTGACAATCAAACTTATCTGAAGAATCGTTACAAGCACCACGAATCTCAACAATTGTCGGTATAAATTCGTTAATTTGAGTTTCGGAAGAAATCTGAGCTTCGTTTTCGATACCGGATTGAACTAGATCTTCACTACCATTCGGCTCAACACATTCGTCTTCATTTGTTGTATTCTCAACATTCGTAAGCATTTCAGACTCGTCTGCTTGCTCGTTAGTACCTTTGGCATCTGCATCATGCAATGTAGCTTGAACGTCATTATCGGTCATGTTTTCCGGCGTCAAACAAGCGAATAAATTTGTAGAGGAATTACTACACGACTCTAATCTTGAATCGAAAACATTTTCAGGCAAAATTACATCCATCAAAAATCGTTTCAATTCATTTTAAATCTGAAAATAGAAAACAAATCAGCATTACCGTCATAATGTGACCTAACACTTCATGATAAGAATTAAATACAGCGTATAGCAGGCGATAATTTATCGTCGTCGATGACGATACCATTGGACGGCACGCAACGCGTAGTTTAAGAAGTAGAATTTTACTCGAGCTTACGCGTATTAAATACTACTCATTATCAATATTTTCACAGTCCCGTCGATAAATTAGTAAATAAACAACGAATGTACCGTCTCTATTCTCTATGAAATGTTGATGGGATGACTTTAGGCAAATCTTGAAGTTGGTTCGGTAAATGAGACAAGTGCATATTTTATACACAACACATTCGGGGGAGCAGTACTCCGTTCACTTTTATAAATAAAACACTACTTTAAATTGATTAATTAATGCCGCCAAGTTAAAAATCATAAAACATTTCACAGGAAACAAGAAGGTAATACAACCACAAATTTTTTAATCATTTTTTCCCCATCCTCAAAGTTTCGTTTTTGGAATTTTTTGTGGAAAAAAATTGCAGCCAGCCATTTTGTAGTGTTTCTCTGTTTTTGTGTGGAGCGCTGCGTTAATCATTGGAACGAATGAATCATTTTGGCCAATGATCCACAAACCGGCGAACGTGAATCGATTACTTACTCAAAGTCAAAATCAAAATTTCAAATTTTCAGTTTTCAAAATTCACCAAAATGAAATTTATGATTATAAATTAAGTAAATTCAAATTCGTACAGTACAACAATACATTGTGGTATTTTCTCAGCTATCTCATCTCATCATTCCTTCATGGAACTGAAAATCCAGAATTCCAAAAGCCCAGTTCTCCTTACTAAGATCGGTATGCAACTAATTTGACATCCGTGTATTTTGAGTAACGGAGAATTTCCATTTTCCATCACTTTTTTTGTAGCAAAAGATAACAACAGATAGATAAGATTAGCGTAATAATTTAGTAGTTGACTGTTGGATTACTACTCAGTACAGTAGTCATAAAAATTTTATGTAAAGAAGTGGGGCAAATCTTTTGTGTTTCTTTTCCATATGGGCATTAATGACAACTTACTCGTCGCCGAAGAGTTCGACCGTGTATAGATGGTTGAGACATTAATTTTAAATTTTTCGATTACCGCAGTATAAAAGTTCAATTATCATTCGTCAACATGTTGAAGCTTGTCAAGTTGCAGCTGCTTCGTAAAATCATTAGGTAATAAATTTTTATTTCGGGTATTACGTAAACTAATAATATGGAGATACCGATAACGTTGCTCACATTATAATTTTCGCAGAGCTCCAAATGTACCTCTTACACAAGCTGTATCGCATTATTATTCTACTGATAGTGGCCATGTTCAACCGCCGGTTCTTTCTAATCAAAAAGTTTCACAATGTAAGTATATTTTGATTCGTTCGTGAATCCCCGTACCTAACTCTACCTTGGTGATATTTTCTAGTACGTGATACAATGATGAAGCTTATGGGAATAAGCAGGGGGTATCAACCACTGAGTTTTAATCAGAATCGTAATCATTTATTACAATATTTACCTACATCCCAGAATGAATTACCCACTCGCTGTATGCAGGTTTGTATTAAAATTCGAATACCCCACATAAATTGTGGAAAAGAAATTCTGCAACAGAAAGCTTCATTTATGGTTTCAGGATAGCTTCGACGATGCGTTAATTCCCCTGAGTTCGGACTACGATTTACAGGACAAGTATGTAACGTATTTGGGGTACATAAGATTAGGGAGAGTCATGGAAGATATGGATTTCTTTGCTGGTATGTTGCAATGGGAAGTCAGCCCTGTCCAGTGCCATTTATTCGTATCATTTCACATTTTTAGTTTGGTGCGCTATGAAACATTTGAAAAATCCGAAACAGCCCACAGATCAACCCACTCCCTACGTTATCGTCACCGTACTCGTAGACGAAGTACAGTTTACTCAAATAACACCAAAGGTATGGTACTACAATAGAGTCGTACGTATGATGATTGAGGGTATAAATTTTATTTATCGCTATGATTTATATATTTAGCCCAACAAAGACATTCGAATTTCCGGCAAAGTCACATGGGCCGGTAAAACATCGATGGAAGTGACCGTGTGGTTAGAACAAGACATCGAAGGAACCTGGCAACGTATAACCTGCGCCGTATTCGTAATGGTGGCTCGTAACTCAACCAATACCGGGCCTGCTTTTGTCAATAAATTGGTACCGAATGGCGAACGAGAAGAAGAAACTTATAAACGAGCTGAAGGTGAATAATAATCGAAGACTTGTAACCTAAACCTGATTCTATCTGAAATCCTGCACGGATGATTTTTGCCTGCAGCTCGAGCACTACGTCGTAAGACCGAGAAAACTGATAATTTGATTAAAAAACAACCGACGCCCGAAGAACAAACTTTAATTTACGATTTATTCATTCGTACCGTTGATTTGACCGATCCCTTACTTGGCCGCAGGATTTTACCGCAGGCTTGCACTTGGGTAGAAGATACGAGCATGGTTACTAATATATTTTCTCATCCTGAGGTGAGTCAATTTTTCAGTTCGGTCTCTCCGTTGTGAAATTAACACGACAAAATTTTTATTTCAGGATAGAAATTTCCATAACAAAGTGTTCGGCGGATTTCTAATGAGGCAAGCTTTGGAACTTGGTTGGCTTACAGCTTATCGACATAGGTAAATAATTATTGTGTACTGTACTCGTGATCAAATGGGGCATAACTTGAGGAAAATGTCGCGAATTGGATTAAAATTCTCGCAATAGTGATTAAGTCTGCAGATGGCTTTCTTTGCAATAAATAATTTTGTACGAATGCCAAGGTTACTTCGTTTCTAACGTCCTAATCCTAACCTACGCATTTCACATATGTGAGTCATTTTACCGCATGCATTATTTTTATCGCTACTTTCGGATTTCGGATTTTTTTTGTAACAACCAGTCGTGAGTAAATTCAGATCACTTTTTCCCCAGTATTTTTATTTATTTATTTATTTATTTTTTTGAAGAATATTGACCCCCAAAAAAGTCGATAATGTTAAATGTTTGGTAAAATGTAGAATTGAAAAAAAATCTCAGTTATGACCCATTTTTTTTAAAGATGAATTTTCTGTTTTTTTTTTCAACTCTTTGTATAATAATTTAGCAAGCACAGACCTGCTTTACGTTACATAAGCGACATCACTTTCAAACAACCAGTGAACGTAGGTTCTCTTCTGAGACTAACAGGCCAAGTGAGTTCATCTGTGATCACCGCATCGCAGTCGCATAATTAATAAAAAATTAATTCAACTTCGTTATTCACTTTATACAAACACAGGTGGTATATACAGAACAAAATTTCCTTCAAATCGTCGTCATTTGTGAAGTATTCGATCACATGAGCGGAACGACGACGATTACTAATTCATTTCATTACACATTCGAGGCGAATAATATAGTCACCAGCGTTGTTCCTCATTCCTACCACGGTACCTTATTTCACGTTTCAAGTTCATCAACTTTGGAGAATATTTTCGCAACTAAACGTTTCGTTTCATTTTTGTTTGTCATTTTCAGAAGCCATGATGTACATCGATGGTAGGAGGCATTTCACTCACGCTATACAAAACACCGAATAATATTATGTGCTAATTTTTGTACTTAGAAAAAATCCATTTTCATTTTTACCATGAGTGATTTAGGCGTATGGTAATCTGTAAACCATACTCAGTGTTGAAATCAGTATTATGCAGGTGCTATCTATCGAGTCGTGTTGAACGATATAACATTCCTGAAACGGTTTTCAAGTTACCAGGTGACTATTAATTTATTTAATTTGACGAGTTTTGTAATCGAATAAATAGTTCTCGATTCGATTTTTTTTTTTGAAAAAAAAAAATATATATATATATTTAGCTCAATCAAGGACATCAAGGTTCTATTACAGAAGAGAAAAAATCATTTTTAAAAATGGAGCATTGTTTTAAAACAATGAGTTGCGTATTAAAACGTGTACATAATAGGCAAACCATTTAGAATAGAAAAAAATGAAAAAGGTTTTGTCTCACTTCTGTTTTTTTCTTCGAGTTGAATAAGTTTGTGACTCGAGATCGACGTGTTATTTTTCCACAACACTTGGTCGACGTATTCGAGTATCAACGAAATCTTTCAAGTTCAAGTATGAAATTTTTGCCAATTTTAATTTACTCGATTCAACTAACCTTTACAGGAGGAAGCAGGTAACGTCTACGAAAAATTCGTATTTAATTTACCATCCATTTACTCGAAATTTTCATGCAGGCAACCAGACCGAATCAACGAGAGCAACGCATCAGTGTTTTTGAATCAATCGATCGCCATTTCAGTGAACCAACATGACACGAATTACCAACCCAATCAGCTAAAAGAACCAGAAAAGCCTCATTGTCATTCAATCAACCAATGTCCTACTCCTTATCCAAGCACTGGTCCGCAGGCTGACTGTCCACCGCAGACTTACTGTCCACCTCCTATAACAAGGCCACCAACGTCGCCGCCATGTCCTAAGTGTCCGGAATGTCGACCTTGTCCTCCTTGTCCGAAATGCCCAAAATGTACAGTCGAAGAGGAAGAAATAGAAATCGGATTCGGTTAAGATTTTTCATTTATCATCAAAGACACTTCACACTTGTGAATTTGAATACCGATTAAACTGATCTTTTTATTTCTGATACAATTCTTGTAAACTAATGACACCACTACACGACTACAATTATCGGTAGGTACCCGCTTCTTGAAAATTTCACCACACGACGGACGTCATTAATAGTGATGAACATGAAAATCGTTTTACAACCTTCGTTGAATTTTCACTCACTCAAATGACTGAGATAACAGTGCTGTATGATTTAGAGGTCCATACCGTCGCGAAATTCAATACCGAGTTGTCGTATGTGCCTTCAGAACGTGTTCCCACCAATCGTGAACTTCTCTGACGGCGTTGTTGAAATTCGGCAGATTATTTTTCATATCCTTTTGCGACATTTTACTCGAGTCTGTAACGTTGACTGTGGAAAAAAATCGTCGATAATTGATTTGGATCATAATTAAATCAAAATTTGCAACATTTGTTACGTACATCTCGACTTGGGGCTATTTTTCTTGCTGTTTAGAGCTGGTTTATCTTGAATGGCGGTCGGGTCAGATAGACTGGACGCCAGTTGTTTTCTGCCGGAGCTGCTGCCGTCGCTGTCGGATCTAGTGATTTCGGCTTTCTTACCTACGTAGGCGTTCTCTTTGTACGGTTCCTGAAAATTTAGAAAATGCAGCGATGAACTACGAAAGAGGTTGGGGAACGAGCGTCTTGCGTGGTACAAACCTTTGATTCCGACGGGTCTGCGTATTTTTCGCTGTGAATACCGTCTCTTAATTTTTCATCTATTTGCAGCTGCTCGTTGGTGGCTCTTAAGCCGGCGATTAAATTGTTGCCTTGTTTTATCTAAACGAGCCATCGAGTTGAAAATTTTTCTTTAGGTACTCAATGGCAAAAAAAAAATTATCATTTTACCCTTTTCTGCTTCAAACAATTTTCTAACCATTCTCGTATGGTTTTTTTAGCCACTTCTTCCTCAATCATGTATTCGTACTCTTCTCGAGCTAGTAACTCTTCTAACTGCAATGCTTTACGAATATTCACCGAACGATAGGATAAAATACTGAAAAAAATACGTAAAAAAATAAATGCTAACCTACTTACTTGCTTTTATCCTGTATTCACGAAGAGGTAAAATTAGAACGTACTTGAGAACATCGTGAAAGGTAACATCTTCTCCGTTATGTAGCCTTTCCGTTTCATAGACCATATGTTTGAATAAATGCTTATCTTTGACGAAATCCACCTCGAGTCGACTTTTCAACAAACGAAATATATATTTCACCTTATGAACGGGTATAACGCCTTTCTGATGAATATCGACTATATTCCAGGTATTTTGGAAATTTCTAATATCCGCATACGACATCAAGGCGTCTTCTTCGTTCGAATAAAATAATGAAAAATTCTCCATGATGATAGCTGCGGAGAAAATTCATCGATAAACTTCTTTTTTTGGTGAAAATTTACCAACAAACATATATAGTGTAGTATTTCGACACTAACCTACTAACAAATTCAACACAATATAGGTAATTATGACGTAAAACGAGCAAAAATATATCAAAGCGGCGACAAAATTTCCGCAATCCGTTTCCCAGTAGTTGTTGGCCGGTGTGCATTGGGGTGGCTGGATCATACAATCGTGCATTATTTTATTCCAATCTTCACCGGTAACTATACGGAATAACATCGCTACGCCTGTCACAGGGGATCCGAAATTCGCCAGTCTGCGATAAAATTCGCGTATTAGTGGAAACGCAGGTACCTCTACTTGGCAGCAGGAAATATATTAAACCAACCTTCCTATTCCTTCGCCATATTTGACAGTTCCAAACAAAATAGTACCAGCTAGGGCGTAGAAAAATACCAGTAAAAACATGCCAAAAATGATGAAAAAACTTTTACACACGGATACGCCGACTGTTAACATTAACATCTTTAGAGTGGCGTGTTTTCCAGTGATGGTGAAAAATCTCAACACTACGACCATAAATCCTATGGAATACGATACGTCGTTCTACGAAATAAAAAAAAGGCACCTTTAAGAAATGAGAATAAAAAATATAAAATTTTAAAATTTTTTTACCGACTTGTAAGTGATAATGTATGCATATCCAACTAGCCCCCAAAATTGTAACAAATAGGTCGTATCTGTTTCGTCTCGATTGCCAATAGCCTCTCGGTGTAAAAGCTATCAATTTCATGAAAACTTCGACGACAAATATGAAATTCAAAGCTGTACTTATTCGTGACAGTTGGAACGTGTATGGTTCTTCGACTTTCCACTGAAGATTAAAGAAAACAAAATTATTTTTTGTCAAACAGCTTTGAAAAAAAAAAAAAAAGGAAAATTCGTATATTGTATGCTTACCGATACGCATAATAAACTGCTGTTCAGTAGTACTGTACTGGCGATGAATCTTTTGAAATAAATATGCTGTGTGATATCGTAAAAGAAGACTCGGAATTTTTTTCCATCTGGCCTAGGTGGTAAGTGCAAAGGTTGAGCAATTTTTAATCGTTTTTTCAAATCACACCTGCAACATAAAAACGCACACAAAAAAACTGAAAACCCCTGCAGATTATGCTTGAATAAAAAAAATAAATGCCAAGTAATCACTGAAAATAAAAAAACATTTAAAAAATCCAAAGTACGTAGTTGAGAAACAAATTGATAAATAAAAAAAAATTACTAGTTTTAAAAACATATCGTAAGTAAGTTTGAAAAAGTAATAAATTTTGGGAAATTTAAAGAGTGACAAATTGTCAATTTTTGAAAAAAATGACCATTAAAAAAATGAGAAATTCTGAGAAACTGAGAAATTCAAATTTTTTTTTAAATCTATAAATTTGAGGAAATGGGGAAATCGTCAAAATTTTTGAAAAAATCACTCTTTTGGAAAAGTGGCAGTTTTGAAAAAATTTAAAAATTTTTAAAAAACCATCCATTTTAGAAAATAAAATAAAAATAAAAATTTAACAGCATTTCAGAAATTGACTTGAAAAACTTTAAAAAATCAAGAAGTTCACAGATTTTATAGATTTTACGAATTTTAAGAATTAACGAATTTTGAAAAATTGAAAAATCTCCAAAAAATAACTGATTTTAATGTAGCGTAATGACAAATAGAAAGCGGTCAATTTTTTTAAAAAGTTCCAAATTTGAAATAATTGGCCTATTAATTAAAATTTGACAAATTAATTTAGAAAGTGACAATCCATAAAAAAATTATTAATTTAAAAAAAGTGTCAAATTGAAAGAAAATGGGGAAATTTTAAAGTCAGCATATTTAAAAATTGATAACTTTCGAAAAGTTGAAAAAATTGCCGATTCATAAGATTTAACAAATATTGAGAAAAAAAATTGACAGATTGAAAGTTGAAACAGAGTGGCAAATCTTAAAAAAGTGATATATTTTAAAGTGCTATCAAATTTTTGCAAATTTTTAAAAATCGTAAAATTTCAAAAAACTGACAAAATTGAAAAATTTTTTACAGTAGTAAAATTTATAGATTTTCGCAAATTTTTAAAAATTGAAAAATGACACATTTTTTTGAGAAGTAACTAATTTTGAATTAGAGACCAATTTTAAAAAATTGTTGAATTAAAAAAAATTGACAAAATCGACAAATATTAAAAAACTGACAAATTTTAAAAAATTTACAAATATCAAAAAGTTGAAAAAATTGTCAATTTCTTAAAAATTAATGAATTTTAAAAAATTGAAAAATGAATCATTTTAAAAAACTGGAAAATTTTAAAGATACGAAAAATTTTTAAAAAATTAACAAAATCTGAAAAACCGAAAAATTAAAAAAGTTGGCACATTTTATGAAACTGAACGATTTTGAAAATTTTACAAACTATAAAAAACACACAGGAAACTCGTCTTACCATCGTCTTTGATCCACCGTCAACAAAGCAGTTCCTTTGTTTTCAGAATAATTCGCAATTACAACACCCACGAACAACGTCAAACCAATCATACAACCGAGAAAAATATATATGTGAATATACACGGCGTGAACCTATATGCACAAAAAAAAAACAAGTCATCAAAACCGAGGATTTTCCAAAAAAAATAATAATTAAAAAAATACAAAAATACTCAAGCCAAACTGAAACAAATGTACTCGTGTAAAATTACCTACATTACATACACACTGACACATCGTACTACTTACAGGTCCCAGAGCTTTAATTAAAATGTCTCGAACGTCTAACCATCCTTTGAACGATAACACTTCAAATAAGGTCAACATCGCGTAGCCTATGTTATCGAAATTAAATCTTCTAGGATTAGCCCTAAATCGGTGTAGCGAGTCGGCAAAAAAACACAGTACATAGTAAACAGTTAGTGCAAAATGTGCTCAGTGCTATATTTACAGTGTTCAGCTGCCGGACTTGTCCAGTGTCATAGGCAATCTCAAAAAACATGGTTGAAAAAATCATTTTTCACGCCCTTACCAGACTCGTGGAACCAGCATGGACGGGAACGTTTCATTTTCACCGGGTTTTATTTTCATTTTGGTAACAAAAACTCGTCTCATAAATACGCCGACGCAATCTTCACGGTTCACTATGGTAGGATCATTGCATCTGGCTAATCGACCGCCGAACATTTGCACTCCATAGCAGGCGAATACGAACATCAACACTATCAGCAAAACCGATACCTACGCAAAATCACGCGAGAATAAGAAAATCCATTTTCGATTTGAAAATAAATTAAATTTTAATCATACCAGGAAAATTTCCTTGAATCCTCGACACAATTCGTCGACAACTTTCCTCATATGCGGTACCAACGAGAAAATACGTAAGGGTCTGACGCATCTCAAAATCATCAACAGCTGAGCAGCCGAATTCGGTGGTACGTTTTGAGGCATCCAGTACAGAAATATCAAGCTCGTCTGCAGAAGTAAAACGAATACATTTTTCAGAATTCAAATTCGAATACGAATCAAATAATATCGTACAAAAAATTACTCACGATGTAGATGAACACGTCTAAAATAGACGCCACGTCTTTCATATAGGCTTTGGGCGTAAAAAAAACTCCATCTGCTAGAATTTTCATCGCCAATTCCAGACTCATGAAAATCACAAACATATATTCAGCAAACTGCAAGGCTGGCGTTTCCATAACTCTGTACACAGGTGTCTCGAACATCATCGAAATGCAGGACAACGTTGTCACACAGATCATCACCCAGTCTAAGTAGGTAACCAACCCTAAGAAATTACTGTAACGAAAACGTAACGATTAAAACTCGTAAAATTACGTACGCCAAAAACTCGTTAATCAGCTTGGCCAACTTACTGGAGTCGTTTATGTTTTACTTTACGTTCTTTTCCGGTGAGCGGATCTCGTAAACGAGCGTCGTATCGAGCGTACACGATCAATTGGCAAACTTTACGGAATTTACTTTCACGTGGTACGATAAAAAGTGGCGTATCGAACAAAGGATGATTTTCACGCAGATCTTCTTCTCGCTGGTTCCGTCTCATTTCGGCTTGTTGCTTTTTGGCTTGCAGTATTTTTATATCGATTTCGTGAGGTCGACTGCGAGCTGTACTGATTTTATTTATGTGTCCGCCGATGTCTCCATTTTCCATCAAATGTTCGTAAGTTTGCTTCAGTTTAATCGATCCACTTCTTATGCTTCTTCTCACAGATCTAGAGGGGAAAATTCTAAAAAATTAAAAATTTTGTAATTTTTTTGAAAAAATAGAATTTGCCGAGAAAAAAAATCATTCATGTACTTTTTCTGGTCGATGCGTAACTGTTTGATGCTATTTACGGTGCCTTGCGAGTGTAGATTACTTTTGCCCATGCCTGGCATAGCTATTATGCCCGAATCTCCCAGAAGCAAACGGTGGTTATTCGAATCTCTAAAAATCGAGAGAACTGTTCGATTACGATTTGGTTGAAACATCGAAAAAAATTCCTGAAAAAAATGCTTACGTCAGCAGAGCGTTTATAGCCGCCTTTTTCGCGTCTGGGGTAACGATTCGAACTTTGGGTGGATTGGTGAGTAATTTGATTGACCTTTGTTTACGATAGATTATCGGAGCGTTGAACATATCGCTGGTTTTTTTCGTCACGTCAGCTATGGTGCCTTCGTCCTCTTCTATGTCGTATACGAACTGTCTCATGAAGCTTTCCCTAACCTAAGATGATTAAATTTTTGTTATTTTATCGATTGAAAAAAAATTTAAAAATATAAAACTAAAATTACTTTGGGTAAATTAAATTCGGAAGGTAATTTATTGATGCAGGCCATTTTCGGACTATCTGGGAATTTTTCGAATATTCTCAAACGGAACGGCAACGTTTCTTTAATTTCGGCGCTCTGTTCTCGAAACTTCAACTGTTTCAGTTTTTTCACATCTTCGTCCAGTTCTAAATTATCCAAAATGACAGCAACGAATAAACTTAATACGATCTAAAAAAACGATAAAAGAATTAATTCGACTTTTTTCGCCACTCCAGAACGTAGACAGTGCCTCGAACACGTACCAAAGTCACAAACAAGTGATACAAAATGAAATAAACTGCGACCAGTGGCACCAAAGTTTCCTTAGTTCTTAACATCGTTTCATCCATAACCTCTACCCATGCTTCTTGAGTCAAGATTTGAAACATAGACATAAAAGCCTGCGAAAAATAGATAGATACCTCGTCGAGTATTAAAATAAATAAAATCATTTAACGGATAATTTACCACATACTTCTGGGAAAGTTTCAAATTTAGTAAAATCACACAGAAAGCAAAACAGCTGCATGGAAATACTCGAAGAGATGATTAGCAAGCACATTGTGAATATGATCAAACTGCCTAATTTTTTTCCTGGCCCGAAAATCTTGTATACGAAGTCTTCCAACATGGGAGATGCTTTGATCAAACGAACTACTCGTAAGACCTGAACAACAACAAAAAATTGCACGATAAATCTAAGGAAAAAATCACAGTGATGGGAGAGAAGCAGCAGAAATTACTTGAAAATATGTTAATCCGGATAAGTAAAGACTTGGAATGATGTGCAAAGTTGTCCCAATACAGAGCATTAGCTCAAATTTATGATAGGAATGTTTGAAGTAGCCTTGAAATCCCAGACACCAAATTTTGAACAGAGCTTCCATATCCAAAACGATGGTGAATACGAACTATTCGAGGATAAAAATTGTTTATTTAAAAAGAAGTAAAATTTATGGGAGTTTCTAAAGAGAGAACTGAGAAAAGAACCAACCTCGATGTAATAATAATTATGATAAAAAAGGTGCCTGGCTCTGCCATCGTGTTTGAAACTCAACGAAGCCATTACGATGCCATTGGCTAGGATTACTCCCATCATCAGCAATCGGAACCATTTCGATCGTAATATCTTATGGCATATTAAAGGTGCACAACCGACATGTTTGTTTTCATCAACTTGCACCAATTTCCACTGTCCAGTGTTTTCGTCCTCAATCAGAACCTAAATAATATACGAGTTGATATTTTAATTTTTTTTTTCTTTTTTCAAGTGAAAAATATTCACCACAAACCTCAGTCGCAATTTTATTATCCAACTGTCTGACACCCCACATTTGCTGGAACTGTACCCTAATTTCATTGAAAGTTTCCGTAATCACAGCGATGAAAACATTTTTCACCAACCATGCGAGAAAAAATATCATAGTAGAGAAATAAAATATAGCTCGCCAGGACGGTAGACTGTCAAAAGTACGAAACATAATAAAAACCCATCCCTCTTGAGAGGCCGCTTGGTACACGGTGAATAAACTCGTCACTGAAGAGGAAAGAAAAAATATTAAAACAAAAAAGAGAATAAAAATTGATGTAAAAAATCGGGCAATTTCTCACTAAATTCGTCGAATCCGCTGAATCCCATTATATATCGAGATAATTCCAATTTCATGCATTTCATTCCTTTTGGGCATTGATAACCTGAATCGTTCGAGCAAAAAGTATCTGGTATGGCGAGGCTATTCAGAGTGACTTGTCTGAAAAATAATCATCCAAGATCAACTCACTTGTTGAAAAAAATATAAAATAAAAATTATCTCACTTTGGATCAGTTATGTTGAGAACGCAATGATAATTCAGCTCGCCAAAAAGCTGAACACCTAGTAAACTGTAGAGTGACATGAAAAAGAGGAAAAATAACGTCACGTTGTATATTTGCTGTCCAGAACGTCTGAAAATTGAACAAAAATAAATTATAAACGCGTATCCTAACATTTAAATACAGATTAAATAAATTCACATACTTGAATATTTGATTAATACGACTCTTAGGCATGGAAAATTTCAGAAAAACCCTGATAAAACGAATCATAATGAACGGTCTTGGAGCTCTCAAAATTGATAAATAATTGAATCTCGGTACGATGGCCAGCATCTCGAATACTTGCAAAATGACAGAAACCCATAAGAAGAACACCATCGTCGAATCAAACTGACACCAATGATCTTTCAAATACGGGGCATCTCCCTGAAAATAAATAATACGAGCATATTGGACAAATTCATCTAGATTGGTGTATTGATGAGAAAAATCCTGCTCACTTTCAAAATTCCTCGAATATGCATCTTGGCAATCATTTCGGCAGTAAACAAACAAGTGACTACTAAATCGCATATGAAGGTAATGTACTGTAGGAGAGGATACCATTCGAACGTCTTCGGAGTATTCAAACAAACGCAAAGTAAACTCAAAAGGGCACAAGCCCTCATGATTCGGCGGACCCAAACCTGTAAAAAATTTCTTTAGAAAAAATACGCAATCGAAACATAAATCGGAGATGAATTTCCAATACTTTGTTGACCCATTCTATGTCAGCACTCTCGTTGAAAGCTTCATCGGGACCGTAATCTGCCAATATCTGTTCACCTCGCAAGCTCTGCTTCCTCCCTAGCATCGCTGCGGAATAAATACGTTCGTTTTCGGGAAACGTTTTGGCGGCTTTAGTACAACAACTGTCTCAAAAATTAACTTACATCGTAAGTTCGCTCGCTGATCACATTACCCACGCTGTAAAAATCAAATTAAGTTACTCACGACATAATCACTTCGTAGGTTTACATTTTTTGGTAAATTTTGAAAATGAAATTTAACGAGTGCAGATAAAGTTTCGGAATTGCGCGCATGCACAAGAATTTACCAATCGATTTTTGAAACATGTACTACCAAACGCAAAAACAAAAATACACAAAAGTGTATTTTCTATTTTGGAGTGTTTAAAAAACAAGCGATCGAATTTGCATCTTTTAAAAAAAACTCCCTTCTGAATTGATTGAAATTTGAAAATTTTAAATAATTTGCATGGTACAGAATATTAAGAATTTTAAAAAAATGAAAAATTTATATTTTAGAAATTCGAATTTATTGTGAATTAGTAATTACTTGTAAATTACCTTCGTACCTATTTTCATAAATAGGTAATTTCTTATCAATTAAAGATGAATTATTGATAAGAAATGCAGCTTGTTTTCCTCGACTTGTTATTCGGAAAAGCATGTGCGTGAGAAAAGTTGAAAATTTTCGATAAAATGGGTAAATCTAAGAAAAAAGCGAAAGAGATAAACAAGCGGTTCCCCCTCAGTAACGAAGAACTGGAAAACTTAAGTAAAACGGATTCTGGCATCGTTTTAAGGAAGGACTGTCGACATCATGTAAAACTTCAATATACAGCAACTCCAATTCATTCAGAAAATTTCAAAGAACACATTCGAGAAGAACTGAACAAGAAAATTCTAAGATATAATGCCAAGTAAGTACATCAATCAGTCGTAGAACACAAATAGGTCTTTCGGTATTCATCGAATAATTTACACATACTGTTTTCAGGTTAAACGATATGATTCTCCGTATTTGTAATATAAGAATACTTCAACCTATAGAGGCCAATCGTTGTAGAAGACTAAACGTCAACTGCATCGCAGATATATATGTTTTTAAACCACAGTGTGGTAGCGTTCTATCAGGTATGTTCATTATTCAACAAATTACTCACTTCATAATGCAGTTTACGCGACGCATATTTATCATTTCAATTTCAGCTATTGTGAATAAAAAAAGTGATAGTCATCTCGGTTGTGTTATGTACGATGTTTTCAACGTAGCAATAATGAAACCAACCGAATTACCGTACAATGAATGGCCTGGAAAAAGGATAAAAGTTGGCAGTCGAGTTTTTTTTACTGTGATTAAAGTAGATGTATCGGAAGTAATACCTTACATAATTGGAGAACTAGTACTCGAGTAAGTATCTAAGCAATTCCTTTATACTTTGGCGATTAAAAATTGGAACAGAAATTTTCATCATATATTCTTCGTTTTCAGCAACACCGATTTGTCGAATAACCGGGAGGAAGAATACGACAGTGTGATAAGTACAGACTACACTAGTGCCGGTAGTACTGGCACGTCTGCAGACCATTATTCTGAACTAGATGATTTGATCGATACAGTCACCGCGAATAGTAAACCTAAGAAAAGAAAATTATCCATTAAAACTCCTAGCAAAGTAGTACCAACTAAAAAGAGACGTTTGATGTGATTATATACCTACGAATAATATTTTACGAATCGATTTGTTATTTTTCTCGTTCATTAAATTTTTTTATTAAAGTTTATTTCTTTTTTTTTTCACGAAAGATATTCATTCGTTTTGTCCTGCCACATGTAACTATAAAAAATTCAGTATTCTACTTTAGCTTTGTTCAGAAGGTAAGTGTTCACCTTGCTATCATAATTTAAACAATTGATAACATGGTTAATCACGTACATTCGATTTTCATGTTAATTACTTCCAATTGTTAACAAACAGTTTCAACCAAAACCAATTACAAAATCATAGACTCATTTCTTATCATACATGCATTAACGTTACGTTGCGAATGAATAAAAAAAATGAACATCAGTAAAATTAAATTATTTTTTTCTCATACAAAGCAAGTGAAACGTTTAAATTCGTCTTTTACCTACCATCCCGATTTAATATCAAACAATGCAGGTATGTGATTTTACAAATAGCTTCGTGATTATTATATAACTTCTTAATTCATTTCGTACTTTTCTACTAGGAGAGACTCAAAAATGGAATATGTTCCAAGCGATCAACAACGCTATGGATATCGTTCTAGAAAAAGATCCTACAGCAGGTAATGAAATATCAACCTAGACAAATTGTTCGTTCTAGTCACCCGTTAACGTAATTTTCTTTTAGTGGTTTTCGGCGAAGACGTAGGTTTTGGCGGTGTATTCCGATGTACTATTGATTTGCAAAAAAAATACGGAAAAGAACGAGTTTTCAATACACCATTATGCGAACAGGGTATCGTAGGATTTGGTATAGGCTTAGCAGCTTGCGGAAGTACCGCCATAGCTGAGATTCAATTCGCTGATTATATGTTTCCAGCTCTAGATCAAGTACGCTTTTCGCATTATTTTTTTCGTACCTACGTAATTGTGAAAAAATTACCGCAAAATAGAAATAATACGAACCAACTATTCGAAGATATGTAACGAAGCAGCCAAATACCGGTACCGCAGCGGGAACTTATTCAATTGTGGTAAACTGACGATTCGTACGCCTTGCGCAGCGATTGGTCATGGAGCTCTGTATCATTCTCAAAGTCCAGAAGCTTATTATACCCACACACCTGGATTAAAAGTAAACACATCACATTACTTCACTTTAAACGTTCAACAATTGGATTTAATAGATCGACAATTACTTCAGATAGTAATGCCCAGAGGTCCAGCAAAAGCCAAAGGACTTCTTTTAGCTTGCATCAGGAATAACGATCCTTGCATATTTTTCGAACCCAAAGCGTTATATCGAGCTGCAGTTGAGGATGTGCCCGTTGCTGATTACGAAAGCGAACTAGGAAAAGCGGATATTTTAGTCGAAGGTAACCGGTTATCGAAGTAATACCCAAGCTTATCAACAGGGGTTGAAAAATTCAAAATTGTTTACAGGTGGTGACGTAACCCTTATTGGTTGGGGTACCCAGATACATGTATTATTGGAAGTGGCCGAAATTGCTAAACAAAAACTGAATGTCAAATGCGAAGTTATAGATTTGGTTTCTTTATTACCGTGGGATAAACAAACAGTAGTTAATGTAGGTATTTGAACTATTTTTGGGCAGACATTAATAATATTAGTACCAACGAAAATTATAAATTTAAGTGAATTTTCAGTCAGTAAAAAAAACTGGAAGAGTTGTAATAGCTCATGAAGCTCCAAAAACCAGTGGGTTCGGGAGCGAAATCGCAGCAACGATTCAAGTCTGTGATTAGAAGGTTACCTAACAGATACTCAACAAATTACACAATTGAATCTAAAATGTTATTGTTATTACAGGAAGAATGCTTCCTTCATCTCGAATCACCCATATCTCGAGTTACCGGCTTCGATACACCGTTTCCTCACGTATTCGAACCATTTTATTTACCAAACAAATGGCGATGTTTTCAAGCGATCAAGGAATTGATAGAGTTTTGAAAATTAAAATAACTAAACGGTACCTAAACAACACCGAGACAAGAAGTAAGTAACCAATAGGTAATCGCACTTGTAAAACGCCATTTTCGAAATACATAATTATTTGAAACATTTCTGATTTTTCTTATGTTTTGTAAACGTTGGTGGTTTGAAAAAAGTTAAAAACGAACTGACCTACCCGAATGGCGTGCTAACTCACGAGAATCCGATTAATTGGTGCGTGTTTTCACTTCAGTTCAGACGGTTTTCAAACGTATCATTAAAACGTCTGGTTTTACTTAAATTCATTTATAATGAGCATTAAAGCCTATTAACATAAGCCCATAAATATTGAAATTTATGTGTAAAAAATATCGTCTGTGAATTACTAAATTATTATTAATGAACGTCGAAAGCATCAGCAACTTAAAGCAAGTGCCTATAGTACCTACCGGCCAGTGAATGGCTATACTTTGTAATACCTAACCTAACCGTAATCCCAGTAAAGTAAAAGTATCCACACCTTCCTCTATATTTACAAACTTGCGTAAAGTTGACTGAATATGTCGCCCAATTACCCACTTACGTTTACAGTCTGAGCTCCTTGTACGTGACAGGGATTCATAGGTTAAAGGTACAAAGGTGAATTATGTTCTTACTGCCAAAAAAATGGTGAACCACATCGAAGGCAGTTCATCGGTCATTGCGATACTCAATTAGAATCAAACAGATAATTAATTTCGACGCGGAGCTCGATCAAATCGACTCACAACATTTTACAATTCTTATAGGATTCGCTGTTGCGTTACATAACAGGTAATTTTGCTTCCACAGTCAGATGTCTGAGACATCTTGCAATAATATATGAACTTGCAACTATGATACGCTGATCGTAGCAAATTCAAATGGTAAAATGATCCGCAGCCATATATCGGTTTCTCTAGCACGCGTCCGATCTGAAGGGGAATCGGTGCGATTTATTTTGTATTTTTTATTAAGTACCGCTAACGCTCTGGTATAATTGCTGTGAAGGTATGCAAGGTCGTTACTCGAGTTATGCTTTAAATTGTAATGAAAATTCTTTCGTGGTCGTAACTGTATCGTCGTAGATATTTATGTACGATCGTATTTTTTTCGAAGTAGGAAAAAAAAACTCTACGTACACCGGTATCTAATTACCAACCATCGCTAAGTAATAACGTCGAATTATTTTATTAGAGTTACGTAACTCGTGCATTACAAAAATTCCAGGCGCTATGGCATCAAAAGTAAAATTTCAGCTTAAATTAAACGCTGAATTTATCAACTGTAGGTAGTAGTCGAGAGGAAATTCATTTTTTCGTGTGGAACTGTGCCAAAATTTTCGAAAAATTGAAATAATACATTTTTTGAAACCTATCTCAGTAGGTAGGTATAAGGTACATTCCAACCGACAACCGTCGAATTATATTTTTTCGACAATGCAATAGAATTTCGCAGCATAAAATTTTTTAAAATGGATTTTAGTTCGTTGGTACATTTTTAGAACCGGTTTGATGATTGTTGACTGGTTATCAGAACGAGATAGGTCCTGTATGTAGGAACAGAACTTTCAAAATCTTCTATCGCACCGTACGTAATCGTAGCACCAGGCGTTACTTACCTTTCAAAATCGGTTCTTCTTTTTTTTTTTTTATTGAAATTCTTGAATTAGTACGAGAAGATAACCGAGGCGTTGAACTGTTCGCGCATCTCATGATTTCATCACCTAAACGAAATGTAAAATTCAATCGAGCTATAATTATCCACAGACGAATTGTTCCTTACTGCTAGATTAGATTAGGCTAGGTTAGGTTAGGTTAGGTATATTAAAAAATCCCTCACGATAATTTATGGTTGTACAATATGTTCAATTTTACACCTTCGAGAAAATACCGAGTGTTTAATCAATTTCGAGTACCTGTCGTAAAAGCTTAACGATTCAACATTTTTTGCTCCAACTGCATCGGCATTAAAGTTTGCATAAGTCTGTCAACCATAATTAGATACACGAACTAGGTGATTTCATTACAGCCATACTCAGTCGTAATATCAACCGTAACCATCATCGCTTCTAGTACCTATCAATTCGACACAATTTGAATTGGAAATGATTAATAAAAAGTGTTAATAATCTCTCGCAGCACGTGATTACAATATTTTTAAAACCGAATCACAGGAAGGTAGGCATAATATTTAAGGTTTTCGATTCCATTGACATATTACTAAAAACGTTCGATGATCATTACCCGTATTTTAATGTCGGTTAAAAACCGTTGAATAGCTACACTTTTTACTCGGAACTGGTTTTTCTAGCATCCGAATCTTTCTAACCTACGATAATACGATTAGTATCCAAGTTCAAAACGGTCAGCTGGCGGTATAACCTTGAAACAAATAGCAACTACTTGTACCTATACATATACATTATACACAAATGTTCGGAAGTGAAGAAAAAAAGGTACTAGTCAGTAAAGTGATATAAGTGAAGGAGATGGTAGTGGTTCCAGGTATTGCCTGTGCATATTTATAGTATACTTACTTAATACGTCGCTGTGTATCTTTGAAGCAGCTTAATTAATACGTAGGCAGGTAATTTTAAACTGTATACGAGGAATTGATACAGTTTTAGCAGGAAGCTAACCAAGAATCGAATTACTTTTGGAACGGATTAATTTACAAATGATGAGATTTCCAGCAATATTCTGTTACTTTGCCTATAATTAAACAAATTGGAAGATATTAATTAGAAGGGCTAAAAAAAATATATTATTCCAGGGTGTTTGGAATTTGGATTAAAATTTCCACCTAAATACGAAAGCTAAAATATCAAAAAAATTAAAACTGGCCGATAGAATGATAAGTAGGACCAAAGTTGAACAATACAGGAAATTATAATACTAATCAGATACGTTCTTCAATTGCTAAATTCAATGCCAAAATCGTTCAACGGATATAACTTCAAACTCGTTTCGGAATTTAAAAATTACTCCAAAGTAACTCCCAGGGCGTAAGAATATCCAGGTTCGAACGCTGAGATGGCAGGGAGCCTCCCAAATATTTGAAAATTTCGGTTTCTCAGCGATAAAAGCTTGGGTTGAAAGATACAAGTATTTGAAACAAAAAATTATAATAATTCAAAATACGATGTAGGTACCTATCTTAATACGCCAACAACACATTCGAAAAAATGATGACTAAAAAAAGTTGCAATTTTTTTGACCAACATTTTGTCAACTCGAGAAATTGAGATATTGCTTTTTCCAATAAAAAATATCTAATCTTAGACCTCGAATACTGCAGTTGGAAAATTGAATTTTGTTCGAAAAAATTACGCTCGATTGATTTTAGCTTGCAATAAAAATCTTTTTCCCTAAAAAATAATTTTCCAACTCGAATAATGCCAGTTGGAAATTTTTGAACTTCCAGTCCGAGAAACAATAAACATGGAGTACATAAAAATTCTCCAACTGAAGTTTCAATCGTGTCAAATTTCAGCCCCAAAAGTCGCCCTAAAAATCCATTGTGACATCGATTAAAATATTGGTTTTTCGAAAAATGAAAATTTACTGTTGAAATCAATTTTTAAAACATTTTTCTAGAACTAATTTTTCAACAAAAAAATTTGGATTACTTTTTAAAAATTTTTTTGCAATTTTCAACAAGTTCCCAAATTACTTTTTCAAAAAAATCTACAATCAATTTTTACATTGATTTTTTTTTTTTTTAAATCAACTTCAAAAATCATTTTCCATTTTTTTTTAATTTTCAAAATTAATTTCAAAATTTTAAAATTCATTTTTTAAAAAGTTAAAAAATGAATAAATAATCTGTTTGAAAATTTATTTTTTTGAAAATTTTAAAAGTAATTTTCCAAAAATTTTTAAAATCAAGTTTTTGATAAGCTTTCAAAATTATTTTAATTTCTTAAAAATCAACAATTTTTCAACGCGAATTTTTTTTTTAACGTTGTAAAAAAATATTGATTCTTTCATGTTTTGGTAAATTTTTCATTTTTTTTTAAATTAATTTTTTTTAATGGTTTTCAAATAAACCAAGTTTTTCAAAAAAAATTCAATTCAATTTTAGAGAAAAATTTCCAAAATTTCCAAATTCTTCTAAAAATTATTCAAAATTGATCATTTTTGAAACGACCACCCACTATTCCAGTAGACAGGAAAAAAAACCATCATCGTCTGCTAATTTGTTAAAATAAATCGTAAAATTTATCTCAAACGAGTCGAAAATTTCGAGATTCTCCCCAGCAAAATCGCGACTTCGGTACATCACCGAAGATATTCCGCACGTTAAAGTCCCAACAAAGGTAATTAAACGATGACCCAACACTACAATCACTGCTGAATACTAATAGATCAACACTCCGTACCCGATGTCCGATACGATCGCGAGTGGGATGCAATCGCTCCAGCACCTACGTGCGTATACACGCGAATCTTCATCATTAACGACACCGTGTCGTTGTTCTATACACAATACCGAAAGATGATCCACGATTACAGCAACATCCGACACCTTTAATTACTTTTCACGACTATATGTACCTTCGATTGTTTCATGTCCGCGTGCCGGCCATCTCTACAAGCAGAACCTTATACTTAACAGGTTAATGAAAAATTTATTAGAAAAAAAAAATTTCGTAAAAACAACAACGCAACTATACGTAGGTACGTGAAGAAACCTAACTTACTCGATCACGGTTACGGCTGGCTGATTGAAATTAACTGCACATACAGAATATAGATACGTACGAGTAACAACTATAGGTGTAATATGGATATAAGAACAACGAGCAGATGCCAAATTTTGTGGTTCGTACGTATGCATTTCGAGTCGATGACATGCAATGTGCATATACCACCACCGCAGCATAAGGTACGTACCTAGCCAGGTATCTGCAAAAATATATACGTACGAATGTACTACATAATACTACATATTGTGCAATTGGCGACCCACTTTACGCAACATCGCTACCATAACAAGGTACAAAAATGTGTACGAGAATACATATACATACATTATAATATGACTGTATAGTTGCAGATACCGGTGCATTTGTACAGTATATTGTTTACTTACAAAATGTACCGACCCAGGTACGTACCTGCAACGATCGTCGTGCCATTACTTTTGAATATATTAATCGACTCGAAAGGCACTACATTTAAACGTAGATGCAATATTATGGTCTAAGGTCTATACGTATACGAATCGAATAATAATTACACCACAGACGCCGTACTCGCCATCGTATCTGTATTCGACATTCCGTCGACGAAATATAATTTCACTTCCTACGTATTCGGCAGCTTGAGCCCGTGGTACCTTATACCTGTATACCTGGATTTGTCACACCATCGCATATTCGAAGGGTATCTAAGCTGAAAAAAGATGGAGCAGCATTCTAACGTCAAGGCTGCATTTCGATAATAATTTTAATAAAACGGTTAGCTCGAATGGCGTGAAAAAATTCGCCTACGTTGCATTTGCAATTTCGTTGTTATGTAAATACGTAGATAAATAGGTACCGCAATATCTACGTATCGCTACGCTGCAATGTAAACGTAAACGTATGTACTTAGCTCCTTACTTGATTAGTTGACATATCCAAATGGTAATCTAGAAACCTGATTGCATTAAAAGTGGTCAAAATTCCGGTAGAATAATAAATTGCGGTTTTGTTTCAACCTAAAACCTACATTACATACCGATAGATACAAAACGTTTACAAAAAGTTAAAATCATTGAAACACGTAGATTCTTATCAATTCGTACAATGTTTCAACGAGTTACATGGACGCATTTTTGCGGTCCAGTATACAGGCCGGTTACATCTATCCGCAGTTGAAACTAGATTTTCAAAAATTCTCCAAAAACTGCGATAATTTTCCTGAAATTGAAAATCAAACAAAAGGATTCGAGGCATTATTCGATACGATAACAAATAAATCATAACTTTACTCCCTCTCTCCTTGAAACTGAGTCAATGCCACGTAATAAATCTGCGACTGTGCAAGGTAAAAAGGAGCTTCAGGTGGAATGAAAAAAGTTGAAAACGTGCTTGAGGCGAAAAACCGAATTTCTTCACGATTCCATGTTTACATCTTGTCTCAACTACACACGCTACCTAGCTAGGTCTACGTACCTCGTTCAGTGAGCTACTTTTTTCCACATCAGCAGCACCACAATCCGAACATCGCTGTTCGAGCGACAAAAATCTAATTAGTATTCGCATTTTGAAAATACACGACTTCTTGAATTGGAAACTGCGCAGCTTTACACGGACCGTTTCTTGTAACGATCTGGTTTATCATTCTAGTTTTTGTCGTCGATCAACTGGAAGAATTTTGAATTTTTTTTCCTCTTCATTAACACAACACATCAAATGCGCACGAGGAATATAGCAGAATGTAGGTTGCTTACATTCGAAATACTTATTATTAAATTTTTTCCAAGCCGGTGTGTATCAAAGGATGAGGCAGACCTTGCTTCTAATTTTGTATCGATTCGATACAGACGCCGGCGTAATTGGCACATATATTTGAAATTTTATTTCGTCTTCTTCGCAACATCGAACATCGCGTACCCACAGGTAGGCAGACGTGCAAACAGATACGCTAAAATTGCCTATTAACAACAAATTAATAATATTTTACTCCCCAAAACCGCTCTTCTTTCTAGTTTACAAACTCGGCTCTCAGTTCCTGCTACTACTCTATATTAATCGACGTGAGATTATGGTCGATGACATATTGTAAGCAAAAGTAAAATAGGTATATATATTCAAGGTCGGCAATATCAAACTGCAAAAGGATGATTAGCCGTGGAGTAAATCAACCGGTTTCGTAACTTTAAATGGAGGTTCTTTCCTTTCTTTTTTATTTCCAACCACGAGAACACGTAAAATTGAAACGTGCTTATCGCAATTTCTTGAACCGAGTTTATTTTCATCCAATGAGACGAAGCGACCGCTTACTCAAAGGATTATGATGCCTGCGAGCTGGCTCGAAATCGACGATGCCGTCGAGTACAGGAAAAAAGTACCTACGAACACGACCGAAATCTTTCAATTATCGAGTTACTACATCGAAAATTGATACCTATCAGGTTTATAACGAGAATAGCATCATAATAAATTCATCGTTTGTAAACAGATATTAAATTGTATCGCCAACAAACGCGTGACTCGATTTTAATAAATAATAATAATCTATTCGTTTGTGCAAAAATAATCATACCATTCCAATACCTATATTTTTTCCGCCTTCAAAACTGCCAAACCAAAACGAGTAAAATGGTAGGCCTGGGTGAAAATCCACCATAACGAGGCTCGGGTCACATCCGTGTCTGTTCTACGTGTAGTAGGTAAGTTGACAGAATATTCCAAAATGTGTCACCATCAGCAACAGCAAGACGCTTATCAAGCCTGAAACATATTGAAATAATTAAGCCTAGTTTAACGATCGAATCGATTAATTAAACATTAAGAAAACTCTTAATAAAGCGCAGACTAAACAATTCCATTTTATACCTCGATAAAGACGATATATACTGAGAACCAGTTCCAATAAACTAGGTCTATTATACGTATTTCTACATTACGAGAATTTAAATAAGGTAAAAAACCATCCGACAGTACTCGAACATTATAAACCGATTAAACAAAGCGAATTTTTTCCAACGAGTTCATTTTCAAAGCGAAATTTGCAACCGTGCAGCGTTGAAAACTATTTCGACGCAGGTAAAACCTCAGATTTTATCCGTTTTGTATTATACCCACGTATTTTTATCAAATATCCGCTTATGTACGATAGAATATAATATAGAAATTTTGCACTCGAACTTGACCCTTTTCTTTTCTGGTTGAAAAATACTCGAAAAGTAATCCGCGAACCGAGCGAAGTTTCGCCAATCGTGCGTTCTCTATGCATTTATTTTTTTTTATCGACGAGTTGATTTTAATGCCAGAACAAAAAACCCAAGTCGATTCTTCAAGTCCGGTTCTTCGTAGACTCGAATGTATAATATATTCGGTGTTTTTTTTTCTCCCTGTTGTGTATGTTTTCGTTAAAAGATATCTGGCTGTGTTTCATTTCTTGCCCGTTTTCCATTTTGATTAGTGATAAATTTCTAAAATCATAAAATTGTCATTTCAAAGATAGTCAAGTTGAAAAATGTGTGGGTATGAAATAGTTTGGAAAATAATGTTGACCTAATTTTAAAATATACGTGGGGCTTTAATAACGATACAAATTTTGGTACTAATAAATTCTCAATAGTTATTTCAACAATATTTACAAAAAAAAAAAACAAACAAAAAAACGAAGAGGCCATCATTTTGAAAGCAATTTTTAATCCACGAAGACTCGAGAATTTATAAAATTATAAGTTGCAACTATGCAACGCAAGGACAATAAAAATTAAACACCGCCAGGGTAAGCGCACTGGCTAAAAATGCGCGTAAAGGTCAAGGAGAAGAATTATATAGAATGAGTGAAAGAATATTCAACGCAGCAACAGGAACTAAACATCAATAAGTAATAATAGAATACACACGACGACGGTATTATGCCGTAAATCGCATCGTAGTCGAGTTTACATACATACGTACGCATACAGACAATATTCTCGAGGTGGAAAACGACCGGTACGCGGTTTTAATTGCAGCATCCCTCCGAGAGCAGTCGACTGTCGCGTCTCGTAGGACAGAAAAAGCATCGAGATCGAGTATTGCGCTTCGGTACAACTAGTCCGGCGGGCATCCGTCAGGCGTAATCCGTGATGTAAGCTAGGTACTCAAGCGGCCTACCTTGCCTGCGGGCATATCTCTAAAAAACAAGGTCGATTACTATTTCTCACAATTAGGTCACCCAGATATGTTTGTGTTGCTCTATGCAATTCAGAATGTACAAGCACACCCCTTTCGTTTAAGGCGATGAACGAATCGAATTCGTCCGATCGTGATGGACGAAAGAACACACGTACCTACCTCTTTGCTAATATTTCCAATGTATGGAAAAAGGCTCGTCCGTAATCGGTAATTAGGTATCTCGATGCGATTCGTCGCCTTCTATAATTTTCCCCTCGTCGTATCGTAATTAAGATATAAAAACGTATACCGCACCGACGACGAGTAGAAAATAGATCTATCGAACAGATATCAACACTTCGATAGTGTATCGTGCTACGAGCTCTATATTTCTTCCACTAGAATAATTATTCCAACGTTTAATAATCCGCGAGCCGCGCACGAATTACACATTTGGTAACTTAAATGCCTTGAAATGATCCTTATAAATTAATTTTTCAATAGGTAGTAAGTACGAACTCGTGTACGTTTTCAATCATGTACAATTCGTGTTATGCAATCCGGACCAAAGATGACAAATTTTTTGGCAAATGATCAAGCACACGACATATGTAACAGACGATCCCGATAATCGAAGTTGAAATTATTCAATCGCTTCGTAACCGAAAAATCGCATCCAATCGTAACCAAATCCTGCAAAAAAATTTGCAACATCGTTTAATTAGCTTATAATACAGCATGTACTGTAACTCGACCTGCGATCTTGACCGCGTGCGGTAAAAAGTAACCGGAGAATAAGTACCTACGTACAGAATGCATTCAGCATCCGTGAATTAGAATTTTTAACCACGACGACGATTATCGGCGAATATAAAAACGATTACATCATTTCATGCACTCGCATGGGCGTTAGTGAATTTCCAAGACCTTGAATAACGATCAACATTGAAAAAAAAACAACGCGAGGATCAAAGCCAGCAGCAACACGGCGAAAAATTGGTCCGCAGCTTACGCGCCCTTATCAACTTCTAAAGTAAGCTCAAATTACTTGAATGCATAAGGAAGAAACCGTTATCAAGGTTACGATTAACAATAAAACAATAGAAAGCGGAGAAATTAATTATATAGTAGAGATACAGGGCGTAGGAGTATTTTGAAAAATATTCGTAGAATTGAATAAAATTTGTCAAGATTAATGGCAGTACTCGCTGTCGTCTTTTCCAGTACGAGGAGAATTGATGTTTACCTGGTAACCTAATATTCGACAGAAACCTTATGGATTGGAAAATTGACTCAAATGATCATAAATTAAATATTAACGAAAGGTGTTCCTCGGCTTCGAGTTTCGAAAGTCAACTCGGTAAGTAATAATTTACATTTGGGTTATCTCTTCGATGCACGAAGCCGGTAAGCCTCCGATGCGTATTTCATTCACCGGTACCTACCTTTCAACCTTACTTTCAGCCCTTTAAAGTGGCTGCGACGTTGTAATATCTTCTGAAACTTCCTGGACGACGTAGCTACAAGATCCAGAAATAGCGAAGATACAATGTTCAACGCACGAGTAACCCATCCGTCGTGTCAGTGAAATTTCTACTTCGCTGTCGATGAAATGAAAATATCAACGTAAGAAAAATTCAACATCATGACGACTAATTCAATCAATTCATAAGTGTTCATTCTTCTTCCTAATCATCAATGTTGGAGTCTGTTTTACTCGTTGCAATAACAGTACTTGACTGCATCTCAACTATAACTGCATTGAAAGTCACGTACGTTAATAATAAGTTACGAAGCAAAATAAGGAGAAAAGAACAATTAAAATTCAATTTCCGAATTCGTCGCCATTAACCAAAGTTACCAAAGAGATAACAATACGTAGTACAACGGAAACACGACACAACAACAACATCAACAAGAATTCAAATTGGCAGGGGTGCTCAGAAAGATCAAAATCAAAACTTGTCAAAATCAGCTATATAATTTATGTTCATTTTTTCATTTTTTTAATTAATAGAATAAAATACTTGAATAAGTTTTTTTTTTGCTGAACTCCAGTCTACGTAGTGGGACAAGTTTATTAAGAAATAAATTAACTAAACCATTCTAATAAAGTCCTAAACAGATTTTTGCTGCTTTTCAGTTTTTCACTTTCACTTTCAGCTTTTGTACCGTTTATTTTTCATTTTTTTTTTCAATTAGCAAAGTAGGAGGAAATTCTCTCAAGATTCGAATGCAAACAAAATAGTTCATATTGACCGCCTAGTACCTACCTGTAGTGGCTGTTTAATAAAGAATCGGTTGCAATATTGCAAAAGGTGATACACACGTGCTTATGTAGGTTTACGTAATAACATGTATGTACTTGGTTAGGTGTATGGTGTGCATTACCTGTTATTGATTAAATGATTATTATCTATGTAATGGGAACGAAATGTAAACGAAATCAACCTAGGTAAATAAACAACAACAGATCAAAGCAGGCCATAATTTGCCATCCGTTGACAGACCGTTAATGCTCCACTATATGATATGGTGCGAGTTAGGTAAGGTGAAAACAACGACGATGACGATAGTGTTCGGTTCGAAATGAATAACAAATTTGTATTAAATTTTACCTGGCAACTGGCAAGTATGAAAGATGAAAAATGAATTATCCTAAACCGCATTATTAAAAATCATCTTCAATAAAAACAATATCCAACTTATTTCCATACAGCATATCTACACCTATAGCTCATCGTATAGTGAAATAATGATTTGGAAAAAAAAGAGATGATAATCGACTATCCAACTGCGCGAATAATTACGAAGATGATTGTCCATCTCATGTCATATTATTTTATGCTTTTTGAAAAGGAATGCTGAATGGCGACAAGATCTGATGACTGTAAAGACTAAAGCTACCTGTCAATATTATTATCACTTTTTTTTAGGAAAGTACCTACTTAGTACATACTTGCACCATTTTGCTCGCTTAGTCGCTTACCATAATTATTCACTTAGGTACTTGGAAAATTATTCCTCGCAGATATTTTTTGATTTATTTTCATACATATAAACGATACCTTTACCTACATGTATACGTTTGTATTCGACGATGTCTGACTTGGAAAAAAAAACATCGCCGTAATTACAGTTATTACACTGTTTATTCTTCTGATTGATGTAAACCGTGCGATATTTCACAAGGTAATTGCACGGAATGTTAATTTTTAAGGAAATATTGTTTGATTTGTGTCCTAAAAATACGACGCTAAAAATAATGTAAACAATATTCGCGTATAGCTGTACCTCTCCATATCGTAATTATCGTTACTGATAAAGAAATTGATTTTACAAACAATCATCGTTTGACAGGAGCCAATTTGCCGATCGCATAAACATATTTTAACCTTCATCGAGCGAGCATATCACGTAAACATGCGGATAGGTATTTTATATTCATATCTTGTAGGGTATTTGAATGAGAAAAAATAATCAATTAGATCCGGATTACTTACTTACTTGTCTAAATGTGAAACTACATAAATGAAACGAATATCTAATGCTTATATTAGCCCTTAAAAGGTATTCCATATTACGCGAATATCATATTGAAACACGTCTAGGTATTGGGTACATTTTGGTGAAAATATAGGTATTTCAGAAGCAAGAACGCAATAATGAGGCATCCTCCATCGTGAAAAACATTTCCAACAAATTTTCTAACAAATCAACAACAAATTGTTAGTCATTATTGACATCGTCACCTGCTCGTATTTTAACCTCATACATTAAATAATTGTTTGTTTGCCTTATATTTTTATATCATTTCCACTTTAAAGTACACGCTCGTTGATATTGTGGTATTTTTCCATCATGGCCAACTGACGACGAGTTAGAATCTGCGTAATATTTTTTTTTATAACTTGTACACTCAATATCAAGAATTACACCAAGTACTAGAAAAATTCTACCTATCTCTTACCTTTTTTGGGGTATTAGGTAGAGGTACTTGGGTAACTGTAGGTATAAAGTTTGATAAAATTAAAATTTTTAATTGCTCACCGAGGGTGTTTTCAGTCGTTTCGATTGCGATTTCATTTCAACGACCTATGAATATTTATTAACGGATTTCCTCCGAATTAAATTCTACGCGATAGAGTCAAATTGGTTCGACAATTGAACACAACAAGGCTATACGAGCACGTCGTAGGAGGAATAGGCTAGGTCAATGTAAGATGATTGTACGGTTTCCAAACGGCAAGAAAATTTCGATCGTGTTTTCGTACTTACCTATCAAGTTTATCGTTATGTTTGACTTTTTACGCTGAACTTTACTCTTGATTGGACGAGGTATACGGACGATTAAAAATGAAAATACGTTCATTAGAAGTGATTATATGATTAAACACAGGTAACAGATATAGCTTTAGCTGAACTTATACGTGATAAGTAGGTAGGTTAGGAATAAATAAGCGAATGTCAAGGATAATTTAACTTATCTATGATATCATATTTTCGTAGACTATTGTTTGATTTAGGTTTATTTACTCGTCATTATCTGCTGCTGAGGTTATACCGGTTCTGATACCTAAATCGGAAAAACAGAAAGTGTAATCTATTCTTAACCAACGTGCAGTATAATTACTTCATTTGAGATTGGTTTATTAAGACAACCGAGTAGGTTGGATTATTTCTACTAACTTCATCTTCAAATTTTCCTCATTCCTGAGCCATCTCTGTCTGAGTTATTTTCCAAACCACAATCCCAAGTGAAAATGTAACAGTGAACTGAGGGGGAGGGGAGTGGAAAAATTCCATATTATACATATATTTATACCAGGGCAACGACATGGCACACCGTTCAGTAACTAATACGAATAATTACCCTAATTTAAATTTCTACCTGCATACAACACTTATGAAAACGTGTTGAATTAAAAGTCGACAAGCGGACCAACAGCAGCAGCTCGCGTAAGCCGCGGGTATACGCGTAACAAATACCTAATTAAAAATAGGTACACTACACACATACGTACATTATACGAGCACCTTTTAGCTATAGCGCTAGACCGATGCAAAATGCACCATTATCAGTGCACTATACCTACGTGTACTCTAAGGTGAGCTGGTCGGGTCGCAGCCTAGGTACCTACCTATTATTAAATTGCATAATGGTATGCCCTTCAAAAAAAGTGCAACTTTTTTTTATAGTTTCGCGGTTCGTAAATTTTTCATTCTTTGTAGTTGAACCGAAGCCGAAGCGATTAAAATCCCACCACGAAGCGAATCTCGGTATTTTTTTATTGGTTTAGTTCGAGTGGCGTGAATTAAACTTTGATAAAAATTTTATCGAATGAGATAAAAAAAAAAAAAAACTGTGTGTTTTTGACCGAACGAAGTCAGAAAAATCACGAGATAGTGTTTCCTTATCGTTCTGGGTGGATTGTAAAATTTGTTTCTGAATGTGCACTCGGAAGAAAAAAATTTTTTAAAAGATTGTATACTTAGTGTGTTTTCGGTATTCGCTCTGAGAAAAAATTGTGATTTTTCAAGGAAACGAATCGTACCTCATGGGAAAAAAAATAATAAAAAAAACATTCTAAAGGAATTGTAATTTTTTTGGGAAACGAAACATAAAATCGTGAAAAATTGAGGAAAATTTTTCTTCAAAAATTCAAAAAATTATTCCAAGAACGTACCGATCGATGCCAAAAATATTACGGGGATGGAATCTCAAAATTTCAAATTCAATTTTGATAAATTTTCATTTTCTCAGCCCCAATTTCGAAAAATTACCCAACGACGACTTGAAAAAGTTTTGTCTGCTGAAATAATTTGAAAATTTTGTTGAAAATTTTTTAAAAAATGAATTGAAAAAAAAAATTTTCCCAAAAAAATCAATTTTAAAACTCTTTTGTGCAGTGAAAATTTTTTAGAATTTCATAAAAATTCGTAAAATAAATTTTAGAAATAAAAAAAGATGGAATTTTATTGAAATTAAACAGAGCAACAAGTGGTCTTGGAATTTTCTCCAAAAATTTATATCAGCTGCGAAAAAAAATTTTTTAAAAGTATCCAATTATAATAGGAGTTGGTTGAAAATTATTAGATTTTTTAAAAAAAAGTAGGTATTGGAAAAAAAATTTCAACATTCCCTCAAAACAAATTTCTGTCCAAAAAATCAATTTTAAAACACTTTTAAAATCTACAGTACTTGGTGAAAATTTTTTAGAATTTTTTTAAAAACCAATTTCATTTTTTGGAAAACCAACCACCAATTTCCAACAGTTTTGAAATTTTTTTTCAGATTTTATGAAAATTTGTAGAATAATTAATTTTAGAAATTGAAAAAAAATTTTTAGAAATTTTTCAATTTTTTTTTTTAGAATTACATTGAAATTGAAAAATTTTCAGAGCAATACTGGTCTTGGAATTTTTTCAAAAAATTTATACCAGAATAATTTCGTAAAGAAATCCATTTTAAAAAGTATCCCAATGTAATAGTAGTTGGTTGAAAACTTCTTTTGTCGAATTTTTGGAGAAATTCAATATTAGGATTTGTAATTTCAAAAGTTAATAGAAAAAATTGATTTTTAGAAACTTTTTGTTAAAAAATGAGTTCAGTGTTTGCTCCTTAGTTTTTAGAGCAAATCACAGCGATCATAATGAAACACAAATTTTCAAATATGGGGAGCAAGCTGCCCCTCTTACCCCTCCTTTCAATCCAGCCCTGAATTATTTAGAAAAAAATCATTGCAAAATCAAGAATTTCTCAAAAAAAATTCAGAAATATAATTCCATTTTTTTTATGCTTAAGACATAATTTTAATCAAGCAAATACGGAAACAAATCATACTTACCATACCAAGAAAAACTTCACAGAGAAAAATTTCTTGAAAAAATTATCACAAAATTGTCAAAAAAAAATGCCTAGAATAAAGTTTTTTTCAGTTTTCGATTTTTTTTCAAGCCCCCCCCCCTCTCCCTCTTTCCGAGTGGTAAAATTTTTAAAAATCATCTGTTTTTAGCACTCCTTGAAAATTCTCAATTTATTGACCTTCAAGCTAAACAAAACAAGGAACTCGCTCAATTTGACGAATGATAGAAGATTTAGAAAAATCCCGTAGTAAAATGATAGGTAAGCACTACACTGTAAATTAAACTAAAAAAATCCCCCAAAAATGAGTAGTAAAGAAATCTAAAAATGATAAAAAAATCTCAAAAAAAAATACACTCGTAAAAGATGGATTTATTTTCGAAGAAAAAGAAAAGAAAAGGCAGACAGAAAAAGACATAAGGAAACGAAAAAAAGGGGGAAAAAGTAAAACAGTGGCACAAACTTAGAACCTAAAGACGTTTGAACATGGTAAATTTGAATTTACGTATAAACATTTAATTTGATTAAATAATACAATATTGAAATAAATAACAAGATGTACACATTCATAATCGTACAAACATACATACGACAACAACCTTATAAATTTAAACACGATATACAGCAT
Source organism: Paracoccus marginatus (assembly GCA_900065295.1). NCBI lineage: Eukaryota > Metazoa > Arthropoda > Insecta > Hemiptera > Pseudococcidae > Paracoccus > Paracoccus marginatus. The sequence goes on from FIZT01047332.1 coordinate 49,353, forward strand.
AGTAAAACGAGGCAAGGAAAATGAAATTTTCGCAATACCATATACTTATACCACACATACAAATTATATCGACCGAATTATTCGAAAAACGTATGTACCTTCGTACATTTCAAAAAAAAATATTATAATACAGTACCGTGACTCGATATACGTTCCTTTTTTTTTTCATCAATTTATATCAACTCGGTTCGTTACATTCGTATATTCGGCCATTAAAAAAAAAGTAAAAGAAAAAAAGGTAGAATAAAATAAGTACCATCGTATAGTACGTACGTATACCAATAAATATATAAAATGATAAAAATGATGAAATCAAACGCGTGAAATCTTATTTCATTTTTTTTAATGTATGGTCGATTTATAGTCAGTATAGGTATCGGTATGTGATGAAAAAGACATGGGCAAAGGGCGGAAGAAGGGGCGGGTAATAAATTAAAAAGTTTCAGTAAAACTTGAAAAATTACTTTCATTGTATATCACATTTATGTTTCAAAAGTGTACTAATGTTACAAATATTATAATTATTATGTTGTACTAAAATGTAAAATTGGTTGGTTGGTTGGTAATTACAGATAGGTAGGTATTCACACAAACTCACGGGGTATCTTAAGAAACAAAAAAAAAAATTGAAAAAATTGGTTATTTAATAACATACCAAGTCACAAACACAAACGTTCAAACGAAAAATTCAAAATCTGAATACTACAGATACCTACAAAAAAAAAAGAAGTAACGAAAAAATAAAACTTTAAAATCATAAATAAACACAAAATGAAACGAGAGAATTTTTTCCGCGGATTGTATGTATTATTTAGATGGCGATGATATAGGAAATGAAAGACAATCGATGGGAGGAGGGTGCCGTCGAGATACGCGGCGCCATCAGTCAATTAGCAAGAGCTCGATTTCTGATACAATTCAATATGTTTAATGTATAGGCTGATAAGGTGTCGACCTATCGAGAATACATCGATAATTATCATCACATTATATTTTGGTAACCACTGCCAAACACGTGAGCAATTTTTACAATATTATAGCCGATCCCTAGTGTTTGCTTTTGGCGATAGAGAAATAATTATGAAAAAATAAATTAAATCGGGTATTAAAATTATCACTCGGAAGAATGGTAACTTCAGCAAAGTGGAAAAGAATAATATAATGACGTTGATGATGATATCGGTAGAAGTAAGAATTTATCCTCAAAATTAATAAACTACGGTACATATTTTGCAACGAGATCGAGAAACAAAATTTAGAAAAATTAAATCCCAATTTTCAACGATTAAATGACACCTTCGCTTCATATTCATTCATTTTCAATATTTCTCTACGAAAAAATCCACCCGAAATATTCAAAAAAGGACGTAAACCGGATTATTCATCATCTTTATCAACGTGCTCTTACTCGTAGTGATGCGCATGCGCGAAATTCTACCGCGCATGCGCGAGCTCGGCTGCAAAGCTACACATGCGCGTACTCAATTGTGAAACTGCGCATGAGCTGTGAACCTGCGCGAGTCACGGACTAAGGAACTCATTCTGTAACATACGATGTTCGATTTTTTCGGTCGAATTGATGTTTTAGCAATACTCGACACGTCTAACGTTGCCTCAAAGAAGAAAGTATGCAGTATTTTGAGATCTGATTGCTACCTTTTCGAGAATTTTTTAAAAAAGCGCATCATGTAAAATCAAATTCTAAATTTTCAAGAAAAGTGAAGTTGTATGGAATTGCATTAGGTGGTAAAATGTTCACCATTTTTGATTTAGATTTTCAGACAAAAAAAAAATATGCGCGTAATCATTCAGACAGGCATGCTGATGATAAAAATAGCGCAAAAACGATAAATTTTTTACGATTCACGGTCTCATTAATGTGTGTTGAAACATTACCTACGTATTTTTTGCGTACTTTTCACAATTGAAACAACTGTATATGAACGCTGCTGACTAGTGAGAATTTGAAATTTTATTTTCGAGTTGTCGTAAACAATCAATTTTTACGCGTGACTACAATTCGCTCAGTAAAAAAAAAAAAAATTATTCAACGAGGAATGCTTTTAAAAATTTCTAAATTTTCAAAACGATCCTACATCGTAAAAACATAAAAAATGAAAACCGAATCAAATACGTAAAATAAAAAAACTCTAAGCAAAGGTAGCTACACATACACATTTTTTCACACGCAAACGCATACAAATAATTCATTTGATAAAGATCACGCTATCATACAGGTATTTACAGGGTTGGGCAAAATCTGGGAAAAAAATGATTTCATATCCTTTGCTAAATAGATTTCAGATCCAAAATCCTTGCAAAAACCGTAAGTATGTCAAATCCGAAACTGCAAAGAATGAAGATATTTTTTAAAAAAGACCGAAAACAATTCTGAGCTTCGAAACAGTTTTAATTTCATAAAATCATTGAAATGATCACCAAATTGCGATTCGTTGGGCGTAAAATTTTTGGATTTAAAAAAATAAGGATTTCAAATCCGAAATCCGGACTTTGAGAATTTTCGGATTTAAAATTGGAAAATATGAAAATCATGCCCAACCCGGGGTATTTGGCACACACACAACTTCATGAGAATTTCTTCTTCATCGAAACAAAAAATCCTGTGCAATGAAAGTTACCGAAAATGATAATACGTATGATAACATGATCACGGAAGAGCCAAGTCGATGGCTCCTGGCGCAATCAAGACTCGTCCCAAAAAATGAAGAAAAAATACGGATAACTCGTTCAAAACTTTTCTTACACAAAGAAAACGTTTTTGTTTTTGTTTTGGATATTTCAACCGTTTAGACTTTCTTGATCACAGATTTTAATCTCAAAAAGTAAATTTTTCCCTCGTATGTCCTGAAATAATGGTTTCAGACGAAAATTGCTTTAAGCTGAGTTTTAATTTTTTTATATTTTCTCATCGATGAATCGCAAATATTTTTTTTAAAAAAATGATGTTTTAGAGAAGACGATTACTGAAATTTTACAAGTTTTCAATTTTCTTTCGAGTTTATAATTTTACGATAATTTTTTTCTCCTTCAAAAACCACCCGAATTTATATTTCTTTATACATAATATATAGGTACAAAAATACTATTTTTATTTACTTCATTTGTAAATAAACGAAAAAAACAGGAACAATTTTCAAACGATCGAAAAAATAATTAAGTACAAAATTCATATTTCTTTCCCTAAATACGTTTTTGCGTACGTAATCAATATCACGACGACGACATACATATCTATATCCGTATATTATAATTTAACGTAGTATAAATGCAATTTCAATCCATTAAATTAATAATAATTTTTAAATACCAAAAATTTAAATAGCGAATGAAAAAAATCATGCAACGCGCACCTAGAAATACCTCTACAAAGCCTACTACATTTTGCTTGTATTTATAACGAGACCACACGTGAGCAAGGCCTCTATTATATGTATTTTTGGTGATATTGTGATATAAAAAAAATACATGCGTACCTACTCCATCATAGATAGGATAACAATAGGCAGGATATATATAATAAAAATATAGGTATACAAAGATACGCTAAACTAGGCACTATAAAAGTATATAAATTTTGCCTTTTTTCAACAAAGGTCACTAAATTTTATCGTTTTGCATATTTTTCATTTTTTTTCCATTTTATTTTTACTAAACCTTACAATAGTGGTATTTAAAGAAAAAGAAAGAACGCTCGCAATCCCATCGAATTGTAGATATTTTTCATCGATTCTTAAATTATAAATAAAATTATGACATTTCTTTTCTTTTTGTTTTTTTGTTTTTTTTTTCTATTTTTCTTTTAATTAGGAATGTATTACGCAGTACAATATTAAATCGAACCGGAAAAAAAGAACAAGAAAGCGTATAGAAAATACAATAAATAGATAGGCACGCGAAAACCTACATAGACGATCAACTGATTTACATAGAGATAATTGAAAGTTGATTCGTTGCGACAAAAAACTATAACAATGGTACATGCTTGTCTTACTAAACACCCGCAGGTTACTCGTAACGTACTCTTATCTCGTAATAACGCGTAAAAACCGTACAAATTACAGAATAAGTACCGTCTCGCAAAATATATCGTAAAGTATCTTATACAAGTATATTTGTATTTATTTAGTAGATACAAAGAATAATGAGTTGTGAAGATGTCACAGCCAGTCACTTAAAAAGTTTATATCCTTAACGTGTATATTATCGTTGGTATGTATATTTTCTACCGCTACGACGATACCAAATGCGTATAGAGCTATACAAAATGAGCATATTCTATGTATGAGGGCCTACAATAAACAACGAGGGAGGTAGGTAGTACTTTTCGACGAGTTACTATAGTAAAAATTTCAGTCGAACGTGGATTTAAATATGGACAGATGTCGCGATGTTCCATTTACGTATAGAGAGCCCATCATCGTATCGAATGCTCGCGGTACGTACGAAATTAAGCGGTCTGCAACGGAGGCGTTGACGGCGGCGTCGAAGCTACCGACGACGACAACGACGACACCGAAGAAGCAGAAGAAGATTTGGAGCCGTTGAACGTCGAGTTGTGGGCGGCGTTCGCGTAACGTACGTTGGAAGGACGATTCGACGAACAGCAAGAGGTGGACATGACGGTATACGAGTTACAAGCGCATTGGTGTCCGGACTGCTGTCGAGCCGGAGAGGTGATCAGTTGCGGGGTAAAATAGAGTCCGGCGGTGGCGGCCGCTTGGGCGAAATACAAAGGTCCGTAGAATTTGGACATCGGGTACATGATTTGATAAGCGAGTTCGTCGATCAGCGCCAGCGTCTGCCTTCTTTCGTGGCCCATCAGGCAGACGGTCGAGTCGTCGACGACGTTACGAAGTAAAATGAGATATTGGTATTTGAGCACCTCCTCTTCGGGTCCGATGAAGTGGTTCCAAAGGTAGTTCTCCAACTTGGAGCGTTGCTGGTTGATATCGGAGAAGTCGATGAAGAACCTCGAGCACATGTACCGCTCGAGCATCTTAATCTTATCCGGATACGCGGGCTTGTACCGGCGCACCAGCAAATGGCAATACTTGAGAAGGCCTCCGCCGCGGATCTCTTCCGGGTTACGCGTGGCTATGAGTTTCTTTTGCAGATGGTACAGCGCTTCGTGAAAGTCACCGTAGACCGATTCGCCGACCACCGTAGGGTAGAAATTCTCGCTGATCGCGAGCTGGCTACATTTGTAAAATAACAGCAACGAGTCTAAAATTATTTGGAACGAGTCTACCGAGAATTCGAACGGTCTTTTCATCGAATCGACGAATTTCAGTTCGACGTTTTTGTGGCCCCGCGAATTGCCCAAGCTGATCAGAGACCAACAGTCGCCGTCTTGGTTTACTTTCACTAGTTTCGAGACGTAAGCCTGCAACAGAACGAAAACAAAAGACCAATTCCAAAAAACCGTCACGGTGAAGGGTGAATATCGCCGATACGCAGGCGGATTTCTTTACAGATCGATTCGATTGGCACATTTTTCGTATATTAATAGTCGATAAATACGCTGTGTGCATAGTGCATACCGAATCTATTAGTGTGCAGGTATTCTTGGATTAAATTACGTTGCGATTTCATGGATCTTTGCCGAATTGAAATTTCAATTCGAATTAATTTAATTCGGCGCCAAAAAGTTGAACCGGTACCAAACTCTTTTTTTTGGCAAGGCTTGTACGAATTTTATTTAGTCGATTTTTTAGTTCTCAATTTTTTTGGATTTATCAAAAAAATTAATTCCATGAATTCTGTGAAAAAAATAAAAAAATGAGCAAATTCAATTTCACAAAAAAAAACTTGTTTGAATTCAAAAGAAAAATCAATTTTCTTAGATTTTAAAATTAGATTTTTTCAATTTTCAGAAAAAATAAATTAAAAAATTAAGGTTTTACAATTTTTAGAAAAAATGGATTTTCTCAATTTTCAGGAAAAATGGGAATTTTTCAATTTTCAGGAAAAAAGAGATTCTATTCGATTTTTAAAAAAATGGCTCTAATTCTAGAAAAAATTGAATTTTTCAATTTTCAAGAAAAATCGAACTTTTCAATTTTCAAGAAAAATTGGATTTTTCAATTTTAAGGAAAAATAGGATTTTTTCAATTTTAGAAAAATGGATTTTTATAATTCTAGAAAAATAAATGGATTTTATTTTCAGGATATAAACGATTTTGTTCAATTTTAGAAAAAAAAAAAAATCTCTAATTTTACAAAAAATTGCATTTTAATTTTTAGAAAAAAATTGGATTTTTTCAATTTTAGAAAAAAAGAGATTTTATTCAATTTTAGAAAAAATAGATTTTTAAAATTCTAGAAAAAAATTGGATTTCAATTTTCAGAGAAAGAAAAATTAGGTTATTTTAATTTGCAGAAAAAATTGGATTTTTAAAAATTTTTCTCTCAATTTTATTTGAAAAAAATTAAATTATTATCAATTTTAGAAATACAAATAATTGGATTTTTCCAACTTCAGAAAAATTGGATTTTTTTCAAATTTACTCGTACATTGATTTTACAGAAAAATAGATTTTTCCTGATTTCCCAATTCGTACAAATAGAGGTGGGCCTATATCACATTCGACATTGATATTCAGTTTTTGAAAAAAAAAAATCTAAGATGTCTAATTCTTCAAATAAAAAAATCAGTTTTTGAAGATGAATTTTTATTTGTTTATTTTTTTTACTTCTACTGAAAAAGATGAATTTTTTATAAATTTTTTAGCTGCATTTTTATTCTTGTTTTTCTGATTTTTAAAAAAATTTGCATCATTTTTTCGCTCTACGACTAACTAATTTAGCAGTTTATTAAAAACCATAAAGGAATTCAACCCAGTCGAATTCTCAATTCGTAACCCATTCTCTACTCCTTCTGCCAATGCCGAAAAGATACCTTTCAAGAGACTCGCCTACGTATCTAGATATCCTTACAAGTGCTTACACGCTTACACTATTAAGCAAAAAAAAAAAAAAACAAAAAAAAACGATTTAAAATAAAACGTCAACCTTACCTCTTTCAAACTACAGGTAGATATTCTGGTACGATTGACACCGGATGGTAAGAGATCGAGCAGTGAATTCAAGACGGCAGTTTTAACGCGATCGAAATGCCTGCCGGCGGATAATTGGACGGCGAATATAAGATCCAAGTCGTTATAAACCTGGGTAGTTTCTTCGGTATCTAGCACATAGGACGCGGCGCCGCCGTTCAGTCTGATATCTTCGACTTTGAGGCCGACATTGTGGCCGGAGGCTTCCTCGAGCTTTGAGCGTACGGTGGTTACGAGATCTTTGAGTGTTACTTCGATGGTTGGAAAGTTACCTCGGCCGTGAATGCAGACCGTATCGTTCATCACATCATTGAGACGGTTCACCTGTTCGTAGCTGAGTACGGCCAAACGATGAATATCCGATTTATTGGACGGGTATGCTTCTTCGATCATGGCCACTGGCGATTCGCTACCGGTGTAGCTGGAGTTGCCGTTCGTTTTCAGGTGTACCGAACTTTCAAACTTTCCGCACTGTAAACACAGAACGCGAACGGAAACGTATTAGTATGTGACTGGTCGATAAACGCATAAAGTATAAGTGTTTATAATAACATAGAAGTTATCTAGATTCGGAGAAATGAGATAGGTTCGTGCGATATCGCACACAGGTAGGTAGGTAAGTAATGTATACAATGAAGGTAAGTACTTGAGCACCTATAATGATTACAAAAATAACATTGATGGCGCCACCGTCGTCAAAACAATAGCCCATTAACCTTTGTTACTCTCGAATGATTGGTCTTCTTCGAGATGCGGCGGATCATCAAGTCGTTAAGGTTTTTAACGAAACGATAAATGTTTTTAGATTGGCAAAATCGTCGTCGCTATTAAGAGGAGAGATAACGACGAGTCCAAGCCGATTACGTCAAAGCTTGCACGTGGAAAAGGGCACGAGTTTAACAAAGGGGTACAATGCTAAATGTTACTCAATACCTGCCTCGTGGGATGGATATTGGATATGTTTTGGAGCTGCATGGAGAGTCGGGAGAGAGGGGAGTGGGTGGCAGAACATTATGTGTTGACGAATTCTCACGCTTAATCAAATCGAAAAATTTGCAAATTTTCAAATCTACAATTTTTTCTCATTTTCAATTCTCTTCAAATTTTGAACTTCTTCAAATCTTCTTTCAATTTTTTTAAATTTTCAGATTTTCCCAAAATTTTCAATTTTTCCAAAATCTACAACTTCCCCAAAATATTCAATTTTTTTCAAATTTTCAATTTTCCCAAAAATATCAATTTTTCTCGTTTTCAAAATTGTTTTCAAAGGCTCTGGTGTGGTAAGGGGGTCAATTAGCCTCCGGTGGAACTTCGGCAAAATTTTTATGCCATTCGACTTGTCTTGGTAAAAGATGATTTTAGAGCGCAAGAGCGAATTTTTATCCCACCCC
>FIZT01047343.1:0-14055 GCA_900065295.1 Paracoccus marginatus
GGTTTCCGATCATTTTCGAGTTTCTGGAATTTTCCAAAATTTGCTGGAGGCTCCAGAACGACTTGAAATCGCTTCCAATCGATTGGGAAGGTCAAAATTAAGATATAAACCAAATTTCAGTCTTCTAGCTCAATTTTCTTTTTTTTGACGTATTTTCAAGTAAGTCCAAAAAATCGATTTTCAAAAATTCACCAAAAATCAGGGAGTGCAGCTTACAATTAGCCCCTGAAATTTTGGTTCTGGGGTTCTTTTTACATGCTCTTTTGATTTGCTTTGGTTTAGGGTCAATATTTTTTTCCGAGTTCGTGTACTTCCCTTGCAAGGAGGCAGAGTATCATAATGTCTCAAGGATTGCGTTTTTCTTCCCTTAATTTTATGCAAAATTCGCTTCCTATTTGGTCCTGCTTAGCTGCGTGCAGTATAAGTTGCCTATCTGCTATGGATGGGGGTTGATGTAAATCTTTCACGCGGTGTCATTTGGGTTGTCCATCCCATTTATGGTAGGAGAGCAATCTCGATTCTGGGTATAATGGGTCATGGGTGTTTCATTGCGCAAATCTCGTAAAACGACGACGAATAAATCGCTTATTCGTTTATTCAAGCAGCCGCGTGCTACAATGTTTCATCCCGGGTGGAATTTTTTTTTCACGAGACAAAAAACCAAAATGAAATCATCTAAACGAAGCCAGTAATCGAAGGTATTTACATATAGGTATTTCCCCCTTTTTACCCATCTAATCACAACTGCGAAGCTGACAAGTAGTTGAGCCAGTTATACAATTGTACATAATTATAGTACATGGACATAATCAATACCCTATGGGATGAATTTACGTTGCTGCTGTACTTATGCAGACTTGTTATTATGCAATCTTTATTGAAGCTTGATGTATTAGCCAGGCAGCGAGCGTACTAAATAATTGTACAGCCACCATATGATGCATGCACGTAAATACGTGTACATATCGTGACTCTCGGATGGATTTTAAAGCTCGTTAAAAGCTCGTACATAAATTTTCAACGGTACAGCTTGTCGTACTTTTCGCGCGCCTAGTTAAGCTTGCGGCTGGTTGTACTCGTATTATCGAGGAAGTCGTAAAAACGGACACAAGGCGATGTTCTCTTTTTCCTAGTCCCATTCGCTCGGGGAAATTGCTGCTGGCTCGTTAACGAAGTCTGTTATTTTTTCCTCCCTTTTCAAAATGGAAAACTTGACGTCGGATTTTTATTGTTTGGGAGGTTATTTCGAGATGATGAAAATTTCAACTTACTTCGCCAGATGATTATTGCTGGAGGATGGACGAAGGTGGTTGAATGTTGCGAAGCATTTCAATCCGTCGAAGTAGGCGTCTCGATTGCACTGTAACTCGAAACTCGAAGCACACTCTGAATAAAAATTTGCACAATATCACTGGTTTTTGATTTGAAAGAAAAAAAAAGATTCAATTTACGTTGAATTTTTAATTTTTTTCACTAGAAAATATAATTTGGCGTACTTTAAAGTTGCAGTATTCAACTAGTGACTGATATTTTTATTTGTATTAAGACGTACACTGAACGAAACGGTTCTATTCTGAGTAAAAATTTAATGTTGTTGCGAACACTCTTTGATCAAGACTAAAATATATTAGGAGCTCGTTCACTGGTATTTTTAATTGAGAAACGCGAACAACTAAAACGAGCGAGAAAAAAACATACGACGACGACGATTTGTTCACTGCTCGATAGTACGGCTAACCATAAACGCTAATAAACTCGAAAAGGCCAAAAGGCTACCTACCAAGCGATGGTTTTGTACCTGAATGTACGTAATGTTTACAATACCTAAACTAAGAACAAGCCACGAAATGCGAAAAACAATGACCAGTCTACACGCGAATGCTGGAATACTGCGATCAGCGACGTAGTTCCGAGTAGGAATGTTGCTTGGAGTATCTCGACTCGCGCGTATTGGCGCGTATAGCTCGCGAGCTAGCCTGCAGAGAGCGCCTGTAATGGCTAGATAGGGGGCTCTAGGGCAAGCAATTTTCACACCACCTAACGAAGAAGGGTGCTGAATGAATGTTGCGCTGTCTGTCTGTGTACCGATGACCGCGCGACCACATTCGGGATGGAAATCGAGAGAAAATTGTGGAAATCAGGTCTAGGACGTCTCGGGTGTGTTTTTTTAAGTAAGTATCTACCTACATATCATCGGGAGGCTGAAATTTGTGCTCACCTAACTGAACTGATGTTTGGAATCGCTCGACGAGGATAGAGCAATTTGCAAAAAAAAACTAGTGTCACTAAAATACCAAAATAATGGACTACTTGATTTGATTATTATTTATTGATAAATCAGAAAAATATGGTAAAAATCAATAAAATTCAAAATTTTATTGTTGTACAAAAAATCGATGAAATCATATCTATAGTCCAAAAAATTTTATTGATCAGTTTTTCCTAAACAAAAATTGATAAAATTGTTTTTCGAATTTTTTTTTTAAATTGCATTTTTTGTAAACAGAGAAATCTTCAAATAATTTTTTTTTTTAAATTCCTGAATGTCTTGAAAAATCATGAAAAATTATGCTAAAGCATTTTCATTTGTCTTTCAAGTTGAAAAAAAATTAGGAAAAAATGTAAAAAATTAAAAATCGTTTCTCAGAAAATTTCAGAGAAAAATTTCAACTATTTCCAAAGAAAAAAATGTTCATCAAATAAAAATAATCAGTCATTTAGAAAATTCTAGAAAAATGTAAAAAAAAAAACATGATTTTTCATTACTTTTTAAAACCAAATCAATATACCAGGTTCAAAAATATTTTCGAGCAAATTTTTAAAAAATTTTCAACAAAAAAATCTAGAAATTTTTTAACATAAAGAAATTAAAAAATTTCTAAGCGAAAAAAATTATTTGCAAAAATCTTGATCGGTGCAAAATGGAGTGAGAAACGTTTAGAAAAATCATTTTCTATACGTGTTCAGAAACTTGACTCCTTGAAAAGTGATTTAATATGAATGGACAATTTTTAAGGCCATTTTAAGAGTCAGAAAAATCTAGAAAATTTTTTGCAAATTTATTCTAAAGCTTTAAGATCTCTTCGAAAAATGATGAGTTTTGAAAAAAAAAGTCGTTAGTTTTTGGGGAAATGATAATTGAGAATTTTTCGTTGAGTGCCTATGTATTTCTTTTGTTTTTTAAATCATAAATTTTTGAATTGAAAATAATTCCCACACCACGCACACCCACCCTGGAAGGGCTTTTGCGCTTTTTTTTGGGGGTGGGGACTTCGCACTCTCCTCGTCGCATCCAGCCGACTGATTCTCTACTTTCTCAGTCTTTTTTAAGGCTGCAGGGGCAGGGTAAAGAAGATCGTCTCGAACGAAAATTGAAACGTAGCGTCATATTATTGTGGCAAGCTTATTTTTCCACGACGGTGATTTTATTCGTTTTTCAAAAAGAAAGAGAAAAAAAGAAGTGTAAATAAATCGTGCTCGAACTGTACCACTTTTCCTACTCGTCAGCTGTATAAATTTGCAAGTTGAATTCCGATTTTTTTTTGTTTCGAGCCAAGGTAGACAGAAGGAACGGGCTGGGGTCACATAGTAAAAGCTCAAATGTCGAAACGTTAGACGACTCGAAAAGGACGGTGCGCCGGTGCAGGTATGCGGTATTTGTACAAGCTCAGCAGCAACCTTTTCGCATCGGAAAAAAACAATGATAGGTATAGATAATGAAGATAAGTTGTAGGTACCTTACACGATGCGGTGAAGAATGGTTGAGAAAATATTTCCCTCTCCCCCTTTACTTCATCGAAGCACAAAAGGAAGCAGGTAAAATGAGTGAAAAAAAACTACCTACGTTTTGGATACGCGCTTGGTTCATTATTCAAATTACAAATAATTGTCAATCAAAGAAGTACATAATTCCGAGTAAACAAATCTCCTCTTTTGTTTTCTTTAGAGCGAACTACGGCGGCAAGTTCGTTGTGTGCATAGCAGTACCTACCTACGTAAGCCACTGTGCTCGCAACGCGAATTCTTTCTTTTATTATTTTTTTAATCGATAAAAATTAATTCATTTAAGGGGGTCTCGCTGCCGTTGTCGTTGATGGTATTGCGACGGTACGCGATATCTGTTGACTCAACTCGGCGTGCGGTGGTAGGTATAAAAAGTAAGATAATGGGGTTTTTTCATTCCTTATTTCTACCTGCTGCGTTAAAAGCTCGCGACAAGAAAATAGGTCATTATGACGATACTGAGCCTTGTGAGGATAAAGTTTGTAGACAGCTGCGGCCACTTCGTCGATTCATTATCATGGTCTTTGCAGTCGTCCTCGTCCGCTGGCAGTGCCTAATCAAAGAGTTTCTAATACGAGGTATACATACGCACCATTCTTGCTGGGGCAGAACAACCATCTCGTGTACTCACTACCCAGCCCATCTATAATGTTGTAAAAGTTACGCTGGTATATGAAAAGTAAACGATAAAATGACGCTCCCCCGCCTGCTCCCTTCCTTGTCATCGCATCTTAATTTTGACGACGCCTCATCGCGTGAAAGAATACACCTAAACGTCGCTCTCACGTACTACCTGTACGTGTACGTACAGTATAAGCCCCCGTTAAATGTGTGCAAAGTTATATAATCTGAAAAGTTTTTCGCGAGATGATTTTCTTCTTCTTTGGTTTACTTTCGGTTCATTTTTCTTTTCTGATAATTACGCGAGTTTTCGATCTAAAAGCCGAGGGAATTGAGGAGAAGAGGCGAGAAAGGTGCTCGAGAGAGGAACGAATTGGCTTGTTGAATTTGCAAGAAAAATCGCATCTGATTAATTACGTCGAAATTTAATCGTTAAATATACGACTTCTCTGCGGTAAAGGTTTGAAAAATTGTCGAAATAATTATGGGAAACACCAAAAACGTAAAAGAATCCACTCTGCACGCCCCTGCAAAATCCACGAAATTACATCGCGTAGAAAATGTATTCTCACACTCCTCTTCCTATAACCTCCTTGTTGTACCACTTCACGTAATAAAGAATGATGAAACGAGAAAATTGGCGACAAAAAAAATAAATAATAGGTCGCAAGATGCTAATAGAAGTTTTTGAATCGAGAGCAAAAGCGTTCTAGAGAATGAAAAAAGAAAAACTTACTGCATAATAACATTAGCAAGTCATACTTTTATCTTTTTTCGTTTTTTCGTAACGCGAATAAATTATCTACCTACTCGCGAGAATATTGCAAAATGAAATGAAAAAAAAAAGGATAAACGAAAAGGGTAAGGAGAGGTGAAAAAATACTCTTTAAACTAAATTATCTTATAGTATAGGAAATGGCAGACGCAACTGGTATCATAATTACAGAGAGCTGAAGCTTTCTTCTCAAGTAAACGTGTTTGGAAAAATGTTTTTTCTTTTTTTATTTTCGTGAACGGTAAGGTGAAGTAGAGAAAAAAGTTTTCTAATTTTAAAAATTCGATAATGAACCCCAAATAGTGAGAAAACCATCCAGGACTGTCCATCAGGCGGATTTGAAGTGAACATAAGATCGATAATATAGTGTGATTGATGCGAAATTTTTTTGAGTTTTTTGATCGTGAAGTATTTTGAAATTTTTTCGAATTAATTTTAAAAGATCTGAAAAATGAAAAACATGAGTGATTCTGTTTACCCTATTGAGGCTACGATAAGACAAATTACAAAGATCGAACGCAATTTTTTTACCCAAATTTACGCAGCTGGTTCATTAATATTAAAACCACCGATGCTTTTGGCTGTTCCAGAATGAAAACAAATGCAAAGCTTCACATACCTACAGAGAAAATGTTTTGCTACCAGGATGTCAGCAACAATTCGATGTTGGAAATTAGGTGGTTTCTGCGGAGACGCGACGAGGTAATGAGAGGCTGTTGGTTGCGAAACCTCTACCGTACGCAAGCACGACCGGGTAAGTTGTAAATATTGTAATTATTATTTCACTCGAGGTGTACAATTACATGTAGTGCACTGTGTGAATATCGAAAGTCATCACCACGACGGGGTTTCGATTTCGAATTGTCGAATTTAAAAAATATAATTTCGTATACTCGGAGGTACCTACATGTGCTCGGTGGTCAGCAAACGAGTGGAAAAATTTTTCGATTACAATAATTTCGGACTAGCGAAGTAAAAGGGACGCAATTAAAAAGGGACGAAATTATGAGCGAAACCGAGATAAAGAACAACCTATAAAGAAACTTTACACTACGACGAAATTATATTTATCGGGAAAAGGTTCCATTCGCGTTGACCTTTAATTCGAGAAGGTATACAGCTAACGTTTTACGGGTAATTTAGCTCGTTTTCGTCGGCTACCCACAAGAAAGAGATGAAATTTTGCGAGATGAATGGACGTAGAAGCTGTAGTACCTACAAATGCGGAGCAGACTTCGCGTAGTCTGCAATGAAAGTTTAGAGCCATCTTCTCGCCCATAGTTTTGGTTTTAAAACGAGGTTTTTCCATTGAACATCGCAAGAGATATTATATACTACTTAGACCTTTTTCATCTCTAGAGCTGGCCTCTCAATGTGCATCTCGGCCTGACGTAAACGTATAATCGCCAACGCGAAGTAGTCGCAGCCTCTTTGCGGTAATTTTCATATTTTATGATACCTCGCATTAATTAAGATTCACTACGAGCGATGGCCCGATGAGAATTATAAATGGAAATTGGTCTTCGCTTTGGCTCATCGAATGAATTATTTATATTGACACGCAAGCTGACGAGAATTTAGGTACGGAGATGGGCATGGGCTGAAGTGTACCTACGTGTACGCCGATTGGACAGAAATTATTATTCGGTTCCTGAATGCATACGATGATCGGTGGGGTTGGTCAAATGAAAAATTAACGAAAGGAAATTAATTCACGGCTGCCTAATACCCCCTGACATGCCGTTCTTCTTGACGGATCACCTGTTGCGTGGCGTATGATTGTATACGCCTCTGGCGAGAAGGTATTATTTTGGCACAATATCGAAAATACATGAAAACGATGGTACATGGTACGCAAGGATAGAGGTGCGGTATGAAGTACGACGACGTGTAACAGCGATGATAAATTATCGTAATTGAGCGAATAAGCTTTTGACATGTTGTTGTAATACACATTTTAATGTGGAATGTGTACCCTGTGTCAGTCGAGTATGATTTTAACGCCTGTGTAGGTATTCTAGGTAATAGGTATTCGCGTAGTAAGTTGTCATTCACGTTGATAATGATTTTTATGAATATAATGAGTAAAACGTATATGAAAGCCATGAAAGGCAGATTTATCCAAGTCTACTGAATTGCTGACGGGGTAATTATCCAAATTAGGTATACGCTTCAATTCAATTAGTAGTAGTAGCTAATATTTTTCATGTCTGTTAATTGAGTCGTTAGAAAGAAATGTTGTCTCAAAGTTGTGTTGTGTTGGGTGTGATGGTTGGTGTGATGTTTTATGTTTTAATGCTTAAACAACCTTACGTATTTTTTTTGCTGTGTTTTGAATGAATAATTCGGTCATTGAATATTGAGTCTGTCCATTTATGAGTGAAAATGAAATCAATTTGTAATTACATTAATCATCTATCAAGAATTTTTGTCAAGTTGTTGACTGTTGAAGACGTGTTGATGTTGATACTTGATATTTCACACTTTATAATATTTTTTGTTCAATGGCGAAATATAGACGACCATAAAATGAAAGACCGAAATATCGTCAAAAAACGAATACCTAACCTAAATAGTAAATAATTCTGATTTCAGAAATTTGGAAATTCAAAAAGAAAAAAAAATTTTAAATCTCAAAATGAATTGGTAAAAGCCTTCGCGTTGTTTCAATGTCATTTATATGTTCAAGAAACGCCTCCGTGATATCGTGATACCGCAATGTCGGTGCTCGTTGATAAGCAATGTTACACCGGTATGAAAACTGAATGTAGTGTTGTTGTTGTTTTCAACTACCGTTTAATTTCTTTTTTCACTCGTTGACGCGAAAATACTAATTAAATTGTCGTAATTATCAATATTTTAAATTTCATTTAATTATTATAATCAATATTGCTCGTCAAAATATGGCCGAATTCGTTTACTATGTTTCGATACATTGAATTGATGTTGGTTCGAAACGGCTGCCCTGCCCGCATTCAATTATCAAATGTAAACAGTGCAGTAACCGTTAATTTCGAAACTGAATGAAATGAATTATACAATCTTCTGTTATGTTGTAAAAGTAAAAAGTGTTTCAATGATGAAATAATGTTTTTGTTACGTTGTGATTATCGTTAAAAAAATGGACGAGAATCGATATTATTACAAGCAGAACACATACACCAGCAACGCCAGCGATGACTCTTCTTGTTCGTTTTCACTGCCTTGGCTAACGGATACACGAAAACGTAGAAGGTAAGCGGTGATGTTCTAACATTACTACTACGACGACAATACAAAAACAATAATTATGTGCCTCGAATAAAACTAATTAACGCTGAATTCGTGTGGTATGTTTGCGCAGCCGACTTGGCAATCATGGACGAAACATTCGCGTATTGCAAGATATCAACAACCGAGACAGTAACGTCGAGCAACTGAACGAGAATGACGAATCATCGCATAAACCGTCGGACAAAACGAGCGCATTGCTTGATTATACAAAGCCAACAGATACTGATACCGATTCGCATGATGTCGGTTTTATGAAATCAAACGATGCGCTCGATACGAGCTTCACGAAGCTTACGACCCACAGCGTTGATCTCAGCTTTCTGAACGCCGACTCGGCCGATATGATGGATATCAGTGTTTCAAAAGCAGACACCAATTACGATATGGAGCTCTTAGAAACTGATCAGTATTCGTCGCCGGATCAGATGAATTTCAACGATGAACAACGTAACGTTTACTCGTCCGAATTGATATTGAAAAATAGTAACCATTCGTCGTTCGAAAACGATGTATTGAATTTGAATAGAAATTCGCACTCGTCCGAGTTATTGTTGAAGCGCAACTCGCAACCGCCGACTAAATCGAACGACGTGTTTAATGCGTTACGCAGTGCGTTACCGATCGATATGGTATTGAAAACGAGTGATTATTCGTCGATGCTGGACGAGGTATCAATCGAACGTAACCCGTCGCCTCTCGCCATCGATTTGGTGTTGAATAACAACGGTTACACGTCGCCGAAAGAAATCAAAACTGCTGCTCATCGTCGTACTCCACTGCCGGCCGGTTTAGTTTTGAAAACGAACGATTACGATTCGCCCAAAGAGAACATACCTCCTGCGCCAGTCGATGCAGCCGAGTCCAGTTCAAAGAACAATAATTATTCATCACCTATAATGGTCGACTCTCATCGAACACCTTTACCTGACAGCCTTGTAATGAAAAAGAACGACTATTCGTCGCCCAAAGACTCGCTACTACTTCCGGTCAACTTCGTACCGAAAAAGAACGACTTCTTCTCACCACCGGAGCAAATTCCAGTCGACCTCGCTACAAAAATGGAAGACCACATGTCGCCCAAAGAGCACTTCCAGGTCAACTGCAATTCACCCTTGTTTCCGGTCAACTTCGTACCAATAAAGAACGACTTCTTGTCGCCGCATGGGCAAATCGCAGTCGATCTCGTTGCGAAAAAGAACGATCATCTGTCGCCCAGAGAGCACATACAGGTTAACTCCGATTCGCCCCTGTTTCCGGTCAACTTCGTACCGAAAAAGAACGATAGCTCGTCGCCCAAAGAGAACGTCGCGCTTGATCCGGCTCGACCATTGTGTGCGGTCGACTTGGTCGTAAAACCTAATCAACCTTCGCCAAAAAATAAAGTCACGCTCGAACCACCCTCGAGAACGCCCTTCTCGTCCGAGCCGCTTCAAAAAGCCAACCAGTCATCTCCAAAAAAACGCGAAATATCGAATTCGGTTCCGGAGCTGTTCGCTAAAAGTGGCCAACTCGCTGCAGCCAGACCCGCCGAGAACTGTGCCGGTGAATTTAAACAACCCGAGGCTATTCGACCGGCTAAAAAAGATGATTTTCAGTTCGAAGCGCCGCTTCCTCCATCGAGCTTCAAAGTCAACGAAAAATTACCGCCGTTTATCTCGATCAAAGGCAAATCGTACAGTGTTACTAACATACTGGGATCGGGAGGATCGAGTATGGTGTATCAGGTACGAAAAACGCTAGCTCTCATACACATTCGTACTCGAATGAAAATCGTCTAACGATGTATACGAATTTATTTCAGGTGTTGCATCCCGACCATGGCGAAATTTTAGCTATCAAACAAGTCAAACTGTCCGAGGTCGATGAGAGTATCGCCGAAGGATACATCGACGAAGTTAAATTATTGAAAAAATTACAAAAATGCGAATCCATTATCAAGATGTACGATCAGTAAGTATTGTAATGTGGGTCTTCTGTATTGAATTTTTGTTTTTGTTCAATTTTTAATTTTTTTTTTTTTTCAGCGAAATAATTTGCGAAAATGGTAAGAAACTTTTGAACGTCGTGATGGAGAGAGGCGACACCGATTTAGCCGAATTGTTGAAAAACGTCAATAAATATAAGAAGCCGAGTATTTACATGATTTTGTACTACTGGACCGAAATGCTTTCAGCTGTTTACGAAATTCATAATGAAGGTGAGCGACGATGGTTTCAGGTACATAATCGAGTAGTTTATTGTGTAATGTGATTTGATCCAGGTAATGGGTATCAAATTAATAAGGGTTTGTTGAGCAGGGAAGCGGTAACTAGAACTACTAACTACTAATTCATCTTCCTGCAGCATCCGGATCGTGAAGTTTGGGATTAATTTGCAAATTCAGTTTAATCGTGCCTACCTAATTCTGTTTTCTTATTTTTTTTAATTTTAATTTTGATAAAATGGTGGTAACCTTGAATTTTTTCCCGATATTTCCCACTTGATTTTTTTTTTTGAAAAAAGTGGAAAAATAAATTTTGAAAGTATCAATTTTTTTTTTGAAATAATTGAATTTTTAATTTTTTTTTTGAACGTAGAATATGTTGTATAAAATTTTTTTTCGGGCCGAAAATTTTTTGCAAACATCGGATGATATTTCGAGTATTTTGATAATTTATTTTATCGATTTATTTGTATTTTATTGTACGTGAAGACTCAAGTAAGTTCTAACTACTAACGTAAGAGTATTTTTTAAAACCAAAAATAGGTAGGTAAATTAGTAGTCGACAGTGAGAATTGATCGGATTTTTTTTGCAGGTATCATTCATTCGGATCTAAAACCAGCTAATTTTTTAATTGTCAATGGAAGGCTGAAATTGATAGATTTCGGTATTGCCTCGTCTATGCAAGGCGACATGACCAGCGTATACAAAGACGTGTTTACCGGAACGTTGAATTACATGAGCCCAGAGGCGGTTCAATTCGTCAATTGTGCCTCCGGATCCATCGGATATAGGGTTGGTGTTTTGTTTTTGTTTGTTTTTTTTTTCCAATGCAAAATCGATGAATTTTAAGATTTTTTTCTTACGATTATTTTCTCCCCTCGTTTCTCTAGATAACCTACAAAACGGACGTATGGTCGCTGGGATGCATTCTGTACCACTTGATCTACGGCAGGCTACCGTTCCAGCATTTGAAGAAAAAATGGGATAAAATGCGAGCCATCGTCGATCCGAAAATAGAAATCGAGTTTCCGGACGCGAAAGGCGTACCGAGCGTGCTAATGTCGGCGCTGAAATCCTGCCTAGATAAAGACCCGAAAAAAAGAATGTCCGTTGGTCAGTTGCTACAGTTACCTTATTGCGGTAATTGACCGACGAAGACGGCTCATTATTCGTATTTAATTTTTAACATAATACAATTATTTATTCGGTATACGTATATACGCAGTGTTTTTATCCGTGTGCATCGGGTTACGTCACATTGACCAGCTGCCTTGCCATCCTACTTCCCAACTTCAATCGTCTGTTCTATTTTAATCGTTGAAAAATAATAAATTTGTGTAAATTTTTTTAATTACCGATGTGTTTTGCTTTTCTGCGCAGCCAGAAGCTATTTTATTGTTGGTACGTGGCTTCCTAATTGTTCGCAGAGCATTCTACCTTCTTTGGGGGAGGGGGGGGCAGAGAAAGGAAAATATACTTAGGTTCGTTGAAAAATTATAATTTAGTAAGATTTGGACCAATTTACATGCATATACCTGGTTTGATATTTTGTTCGATTTTTTTCCGGTGTGTTATGCACGTACGTATTTTGTAGAACCCCCTCTCTTTTTCTTTTTTGGCATATGCTGGGTTTTGGGGCCAAAATGTGCGTGCCGGAATCACGAACCGGATCAGAGAACTGGCGCTCGGACGTGTTTTTAGCGTTGTTTAACGATGCGTTCTACCGAGTACCGAGTGTTGTCCGCGTTGCATTTGTAATAGAGTAATTTTATGCGAAATTAATTACCGGTAGGATGAGTAATGAGCGTGTACAGAGGTGCGAATAATTGTTTCTCGTGTTCGGCGCTGATCCGTTATTGCGTACAGGCGCCAGTGTGAGCAGCATGAGAGGGTTTTGAGAGTACGTATTGAAGTGGGTTTTTTGGTTGAAATTTTTATTCGATTTCGTATTTTTTATTATTATTTTTTTTTTTTGAAGAGCGTTGTTGAAAAACTGTAGAAACAGGTGCAATATGGGCAAGGATTGAAATACGTACGCTGGCATGTCTCAAAGAAGAACTCTAGAGTGTAGCTAATTATTTGTTAGACTTAGACTCGTATCAGTGCTCGAAATGCAATTCGCGATATTATATTAAATTAACGGTTTCGTCTATGTGTGGCTGCGCGAATAGCCGGCTACGTTGTTGTGCCTTCTGCATAGATGCTGGTCGTGGTATAAAATGAAGAATTAACTCGAAGGTTAATTACGTATAATATGTTTATTTACAAAAGTATAACTTAAATGGTAGATACGTTTACGTATACGTGCATATGTAGAATTGTAGATAGATGTACAGTACACCATTTATTACAATATTGGTAACAATTATCACGTGGGAATTGCATAGAATTATTACCATGCACTGTGCGCCCGTGTACTACCTGCAGTTGTGTGCTGAGTTGAAGACCCGCGAAGAAGTACATGTGTATCATTATTTCCGTGCAATGGCATCGCTTCTACGTATGATTGCGCGTTGCTGACGATGAGTAGCGAACTAATGCTGGTTATAATTTACGTAGGTACATCGATTGTTACGGTGTAATTGGATCGCGAGAAGGTGGGTGCGGACGAGGGTGGGATTGATTGTTGTCAGGTTATGCGTTTAGTGTGTTTTTGTAATTTTTGTAGCGTTCACTTTAATTTGCATTTTATTTAATTTTAATTTTTTTTTGAAATTTTCAATAGGCGTTTTTGCTCGAAATTTAATTGTGTAATAATTTTTAATAAATGTTTTTAATTTTTTTTATTCAAATCTTTCCATCAAATTGTTTGTTGAGTTTTTTTTTTTTTTTTTTTCAATTTTTCAACTTTTGATTTTTAGCTAAAGTTTGAAGGAGATTTCAAGCGTTCAACGTGAACTGCCATTTTTCAATGTGAGACGAGTTCTAGCAAAAATAATCAATTTTTAGAGTTTTAAAAGTTGCGAATTGCCAGTCTTTAACAAAAATTGTCGATAAGAGATTTTCAATAAAAGTTGTCAATTGTCGAATTGCAACGAAAGTTGACAATTCTGGGTTTTAAGGGGGGAGGGGGAAATTATCGATGATGAAAAAATCCATTTTTCAAAAAATGCATACAGTACTTCTCCAAAATCCAACTATAATGATGCGACTAAAAATCAAACTCAATTCGGTCACCTGATCATTAAAAAAAATGGGAAATTCGAGAAGCATTTTATCTAAAGTTGAATCCAAGTTGCAGTGAGTATTTTAACGGGTAACTGCGCCTTGTTTGAGTAACTCGAAAAAAATTTGGGTAATTCCAAAAAAAGACTACAAATACGTTTTTACAAAGAAAATGCTCTTTTTTTTTGTCACCATTATGAAAACTAGCCAAAAATGCACATTTTTCAAGTCAAA
>FIZT01047354.1:0-19942 GCA_900065295.1 Paracoccus marginatus
CCAATTTTCACTTGATTTCATTTCTTATTGGCAATTTTTGTAATTTCATGGGGTAGAAATGAAAATTTTCACTTTTGTCGCACACGAAACTGCCCTACATAAAAACCAACGCTAGATTCGTGTTCAGCGGGTCAAATTACCTCCATAACCAACATTTGGGCGATCATAGTGCTTAAAATTTGAAAATTGACATTTTTGTACCAATTTTTTCCCATTTCTGAAGGAAAATTCAGATAAAAATTTCAATTTTCAAATTTAATTTATTACTAGACATACGTATGGAAAATTTTTCAATATTTTCAAGTTTTCAGAGCTTTTTTTTTTCTTCAAAATTTTGTCCTTAGGCTTCTTTACGGGCCCGGATGGAAACCCCCTTCCCTCCACCTCTGCTCAGGTCTGCCGAATCTTCACCTACGATTAACATTGGCAACGAAATTTTATGCTAATTATTTGTCATTTCTTCAAAGAAATCGACCTTGAATAATAATTTCCAATATTTTTCAAAAGCGTAAGAGAAAAGCAAACGGAGATGAATTCAACCAACGATACACCGTTTCAATAATCAACAAAATCAACCAATTAAGTAACTTTTTTTCACGAGAAATGCAGCTGTTGGATGAATTGATTTTCAGTTCAACTGTTTATGTCACACGGGTCGAGTCGACAAAAAAGTTTAACGGATGGCGAATGGAAATTACAATTTTCTTTTTCAAAAAATATGGCGCATTAATATACCTACTGATTACATAATATGCACACTTTGCGCGAGTACGACGCATGTGTATGCATTTATGTACGTACGTAATACACGTAACGTAATATACATACATATAGGTAACCTTGCCAATACGTATGAATGCTTGAATAAATGAATAGCCATCATTTCTCTCACAAGGGAAGTAGGTACCTCGGGATTGGGAAATAAATTTTGCAACAAAATCGAGACAGGTCGATGAATGTAGTACGTAGAAATACCCCTAAAACCGAAATTTCAGGTGGTTTGCTGCTCCCCTTGATTTTTAATGAATTTTTGAAAATCAGATGTCGGCCTAAGTTGAAAATATGCCAAAAAAGAAGAAAATTTTACCTAATTGAGCTAGAAGTCTGAAATTTGGTTTCCACTCTAATAGCGGTTTAGAGTCGTTCTGGAGCCTCCAGCCAATTTTCAACATCGCTTCAAATATTTTATCCAGCGAAAATTTTGAACTAGAAAAAAAACGGTACAATTTTTGTAAATTTTCCAAAAGGGCGTAGTATGTAGGTTGAGGATGGTGGATTAGTTTTGTAAATCAATTTCGATGTCAACCAAGATGAAAATTTTTTTTGACAAAAACGGTTGAACCACAAGAGGAAGTATTTTCGGTGTTAAGAGCCAAAATACTTTTTTCTTACTTTTCCTTTTTTGGGGGGGATTTTCGCCAAGTTATGGCGTTTTAAAAGCGTCGGACCACCAAAAATTGCGAGATAAGCAGGAAAAAAAAACAATATACATACGGTTGGATCAATTTATTGCCTCTGAGTTGAAATCAAATCAACTCGAGCAAGGAGTGATAATTTTAATCGTACCATATGGTATAAATTACATCACTATTGATTTTAGAGTATACTTGGGAACTACTTAGAAATTTGAAATAGTTGTCTTCGACGTGGACATACGACTTGCTGGTCATCGACAGCTAAAAGAAAAACATGGACGTTACGTGTAAAAAAATTTCCTCAAAAGTACCGACACCGACAGACATAAACTGAGTTACCCAATGACTTACGTTCAACGAATCATTTTCGTTGTGATTTCTCACAATTGAGACGGTATTTGTGAGGAGCTGATTGTTGTATTCGTACTTGGAAACCATCTCGAGGCCCGCACGAATCGATTGTACGACTTTAATCACATTATTGGGGTCTTTTGATGGATAGCTACCGGCGTAATTGTTCAAATATTCCGATAATTTTTCCAATAAGGGTTTATTTAGACCGAACACGTTTTCCAATCGTATCTAAAGGATTATTCGTTTATTGGTTTTCACACGATTCTTTATAATTCATCGGTTAATGAAAACCTTTCACCTATAGTTAGACCTATGTATCTAGTGAACCCGGTTCCCACTGCAGAGTAAGATAATAAATAATACTCGACTATTTCTTACCTCAGGGTTCAAGTTCAATATCTGAGCGATCAGGTTATTTTCAAACGGGACCGAATTTATTGGTCCAAGATTTTCTGCTCGTCGCTTCCATACCAAAGGATTACCATCCAAGATGAATATCTTGAATTTTCTGCCATCTCGTTCCAGCAGTTTCATCATCTCGAATACGATCGGACTAGACCATGTTTCTGATATCAAAGTAACTCCTCCTTTGCTTTGAATATTATTCAGGCGCTGAAAATCGCACAGCGTCCGATTAGACGACTAATTCTGAACGCGATTAGCAAACATTTACGACGAGTTTCTCAATTCTCACTTTGTACAATTTCGAGGCGATTTCCGGCGCTGATTCGGGGCAAGTGCCAATGCTGGTGCAAAATGCAGGACTCATTAGATTCGATAAAAGACCTTTCAGAGGCTTAGGACCGAGTGTGGATATGATAAAGATGGGCGAGCAGTCTTTCAAAGTGGAATATCGCGGAGTTTTGGTGGTAACTTCGATAAATTCGGGCAGTTTATCCGATAAGTCTTCTCCGATCTTCTCCAAAATACCGATGTCGTGAGGCAGATAATCTCTTATCGATAAATCGACGGTTTTATTTTCTAATTTTTTTTTTTTTTTTAACACAAGGATCAAGTGGTCAGTTTGGGGAGTACCTATCTTAACAGAAATACTGAACCGCTCTTACCTGAACTAGCGATGCAATAAAGCGTCGGTGAATTGCTATTATCGAATTGAGAAAGTATCCTGTCGACTTCAGGTAGAATGGAGTTTAATTTACAACTGTGTCTTCTATCGTGAATAACAACGGCCGGCCATCCTGCGAACCGTCTACTCTCGCACTCTTTTAATCCGCCCGAAAGTATACTAACGAAGGGTACATTTGCGTTCAGGTTTTCAGCCGCCAAATCTATGAGGCGAATTTTTGCGCCAGCCGATTTCTGCGACAGAATTCAATCATATACGTTATACGTAGAACAGGTAGCGCGATATAAGAATATCATTCTCTCAATTTACACCGATCACTCACTAGTGAAACGAAAAATACCGCTTCCAAAGGCGCCACTTTACTCGCGTCTCGAAGCAAACCTTCGGCATCCTGCGGCGTCTCCAGTTTTTGAGACGAGCTCAGAATAATCGTCACTCTTTTCTGGTTCAGCAAACGGTTCATGCGGTGCGACACATTAGGCCCGAGAATAAAATTATCAGCGACGACGAAAAATTTTCGAGCTCCTTTGCTGATCAGCCATTCGATCAATTCCAGCCACGATGGGTTCTTCTTATCACCTGTTCAAAAAGATACGTAAGAATCGAAAGACAAACACTGATGAAATGTTTCTTGCGAAACTAGCGAAACTGCAGCCACAGTGTTACTTACCGACAATAACGTAGGAGTGATTATTATCGTAGCGTATTTTCTGACTTGCGCTACAACTCGTTGCATTGTTTGGGAACCATTTGAAAATAGTTTTCACGTGCCCGTTTTCGCAACTATCGTAAAATAACAAATTTAAAAAAATTACTAACGACTTAGTTCACGGCTTCACGCAGATTGGGTTATTCTCTCATTAATTTTACTCCTTACTTTAAATCATTTTCAGGCATTCCTTGAATTTGAACATTTCTATCGAACGGTACAACGATGCCAGCTTTGATACCTTCTTCAACCAACGCCTTCAAGCTTTCTTTCTCTTCTATTGGTAACTTCATCAACGAAGATACATCATTTCGTACAAAAACAAACGAGATGGCCTTCAAGAAGGGATATAACTCTGAAAAAAATATAAAACCATTACTCGATTTACACGAAACCAACGAGCAAGTGCAGTTCGATAAAATGAAAATTTAATATCGTAGGTACCTAACTGCTGATTCTCCCAGTCATCAGTTTTACCCGCTTGGATGAAATAGGAGAGATCCATGAGTGAATTCAACGACTCCTTCACACTCTTGATTCCCGGCAAGCAATTCACCACCACACTCACTCCTACGCCCTCGGTGATTTTCAGAATTTCATTCTGAAACGAGCATTCTTGCGAATTGAATATTCTGCTGTCGTCGAGCTGAGGAAAAAATTCAAAATTATTACACGATCGACACGAAACTACGCATCGTCAGGTCCATACTTGCGGAAATTTCCTCTTCAATAGAGCAGCTTGATCGGAACTGGAGACAGTAACGTAAACTATGTGACCTCTGCTTAGCGATATGGCGATGCAAGCTTCGCAAAAAGCTCCTTCGTCGCCAACGTTGATCAAAACCGAATCCACGTATTGTTTACCACGAATTACCGGCGCGTCCAAAATGTGGAAAGCCTTATGGAAAGCAATAAACCGGTTAAAGACAAGAAAAACAAATGAAATTCGGCTAATGTACGAGAAATAACCTTCGCATAAGTAAACGGTACGGTGACAGCGTCTTCTAGGCTCCAATTATTCGGCACGTTCCATTTCAGAATAGGGTCCGGTTTAGATATGGGGTCGTTGGAGTCGACTGGCGCTATTCCCATTACTCTTTCTCCGGTGGCTTGTACTCCGGAATATTCGATACCGTAATTATAAGTCTGTAACGTTGCAAGTTTATAGTTCAGTAGTTCAATGGAGAGAATTTTTGAATTGTTTCACGGTACCTTGTTGTCTTGTAATCCGATTTCTTTATCGCAGCTTACATAATGAAGGTGAACTGATTCCAGCCTAATTTACAAAAAAAAAAAAACAAAAACAAAAAAGATGAAAAAACAAGGACATGTTTCTAAGTCAATTTAGTAGGGGGAGAGTGTAGGCTGATCAAAGGTTCAAAAAAACAAAAAAAAAATCATTGAAAATTGGCAAAAACCGAACAATCCCCTCTCCTTTTGAGGGGGGGGGGGGAGTTCAAAACCCAAAACGGCACATCTGGAGCAAACTAGCTCACAGTACCCATCACAAACTAACCCCTATGTCGTTGGGGGGAGCTGTACGCTGGTTAACAACGCATCAAAATGGCTGGAAAATTCACATGATATGACTTTAAAGAGGAGGGAGATGACCTAAGAGGGTAATTTTTGGATATGTTGGAGAGGAAGGTACCTAACAACTGATCCTAGTTTCAAACTTTTCTGACTTTTCGACCCCCTGTTGGACTCTCCAGTAAAAAAAAGCCAAACGCAATTTTCAAGTTGGGGGCCTAAAACTTGAAGATCTCAATCCAGATCCCAAAAGGACCACAAATACCAAATTAGTGAATTGGATACAACTTACTGTATATCTGCGGGAGTATTTCCGATATATTCCGGCTGATTTTCAGAAATACTCTGGTATGAACCCCACTCTCCGTTTTGCAACACCGAAACAGGAAGATCTTGAATTTGTTGACTTTCCAGGATGTTACTGGGGGGTTCTTCTTTATCCATCACGAACAAGTACCTGTTTTAATACGTAGATGTTCTTTCAGTATGACGATTCGAGCTATAAGCTGAGAGGTACCTACATATACCTTCATACCTAGGATCAGTCGGTTTTCTGCTCTCTTTAAACATCAACGATAGATCTGCCGAGTCTGTGGTTTGCTTCACGACGAACGAGACCTTGGATTTATCACCTTTCGAAGCCCACAACTCTTCATTTTCAATTCGAACCGATTTTTCGGACAAATTAGATTTCTAAAAAAATGCGCAAAAAGTCAGTTAATAATTGAAAATCAGAATACTCGAGTAAAAAGATGGTATACCTTTTTAAACAAATAAAATTCCTTATCGCCAAACTTTTGTTTAGTGACTTGTACAGAACTGTTACGAATTTCAACCGGTACAGAGTCGTCTTTCGAAACCGCAACGAGCAGGAATGCAGAATTGATACGGAATTTCTTAAAGTCGTCGAAATTATCCGACACTAACATGTAACATTCGTCCATCGACGAGTATTTATTGCGTAATATTTCCTTCGGATGACGAAACGATATTTTCGTCTGCAAAATAACCAACACAAACGTATGAATATCGAGTAGGTACCTATATCGAGTCACAAATCTAGGATCGAACCTTCAACGTATCGCATTCCTTCACTATATGTTTCAGTAAACTGGAATACGTTGCATTGTCTTCCACTATGTTCAATTTTTCGGTATTACAAGTTTCCAGCATAATACCGACGCTATCGACGGCGATTTGTAAGCATAGTTTGTAAAATTCGGCAACGCTCTGTAACAAAATTACATTTATTTTCTAGTCGATGCGTTGGAAAATGCCCAAGGTAAAAAATAACGAAAAATACCCGGCATCTAGGATTTTGATATGAAACAAAACGTAATCCTTGCAGTTGAACGTTCGTGGTTCGTTTCTTCAGTTCGAAATTTTTGTTTTTCACTTCGTAAATCGCCAGACCATCGCACGTTAAAACCTTGGTATGACGTTGCTTATGGCATACCAAAGTCGTTCCTGTAAAAAAGTAAAAAGAAAATGAAGATATACGAATATTGGGAGGGAGAGAGAGGAGAAAGACCACAGCACCTTCTTCCAAAGTAGAAAATTCTTCGGCAGATATCTCCAATTTTCTTATCTTGTGCGTATATAACAAGTCGGTGTCATTTTTAACGTCAGAGAACATGGAAAATTTCAACAACGAATCCAAAAAGCAAACCCAATTCTTACGCCATTTTATTTTCGCGTAACAATCTGTGAAAAACAAAAAAATTACGCAGATGTGCTTTTAAAAGCATTCTCATGCGAATCGAAAATAGTTACCAGTTTCGTTGTACTTCAATTCCTCCAAATTCTGGAACGTATCTTTCAACTGATAGCCTACGTCTTTGAAAATGCGATAAAACTGCTCGTCTGAAATGGTACACTGAATGTTTCGAGCTTCTTCTGGATTTACGGAGTGATTCAACGCATTACCAGGTCGGTATAGGACTCCGGTCATGATCTTGGTTTCTTTATTTGGTTTCGACTTGTTGTACTTCAATATTTCAAATTTTCCACTTCCTTTTTGAATGAAAACGGCGAATTTTCGAGGCTCTACAGAATCAAAAAATACGTGAAAATTGCACGAAGTACAAACTATAAGTAACAATAAAATCTCAATTTACTTGTCGACGATATGGTGATATTCTCGAACAATTCTACATTTTCAAAAATCACCGAATGCGAACCGAGCGTCTCGCCACGAATGATGGAAAATACCCACCAGGTAAGGTACTGCAAAAAAAAAAAAAAACACGAAAAGAATTCATAATTTCACTCTCGAAATATACATAGAGAAAGACGCTAACGCATTCACCTACCAAATAAAAAGAAGTAGGTAAAACGATTCGATTTCTAATTTGATGATCCTTCAAATAATAATACGGCGAGTCGTCGTTAGCTCGAATTACAACCGGATCTCCGCTATGACTTCCAACCTACGAAAAAAACCCACAAAATATGAGTTAGACAACATGAATTACCAATTGATGAGAATTTTCAACTCACAGGATCGAAGAAGTACACGCCAGCGTCCAGTATGGTATGATGCCAAATAGCTAACGGTGCCACAGAAGGTGTTTCTCTAGGAACGGGATATTCGACGGGTGGATACAAGGCATTCACTTTCACGTCGCATCCGGCGATGTACAATCTGTAAAAATATAAACACGCCGGTGAGTCACACAGAGCGACGAAGGAACAGCGAAGTCGTCTCGTTCATACCGTCCGATAGCTCGCAACAAATTGTCCAGATTTTTGCCATCGTTATTTCTCCTGGTCAGCGGCACATTGGTACAGGTTGTCGGTAACGATCGTTTCATAATAGCTTGCAGTAAGCCGTGAGGAGCTATTTCGATGACAAGAGCATCGGGAGGTATATGTTTGCTGCCTTCTTCGAATAAAACACTGTTTAATAAATTGTTAGTCAGGTATTCCGCCGAACAGTATTGAGCGAGCGGTTTATGCCATTCTGATTCAGGAACCGAGGTGCTGACCCATTTCGATGAACGTTTAGCCGGTTCAGAAATTATCTAAAATAAGGAATTGTTAGTTCAGAAGATCGCAGTCGGAGGGTTGTTAGACGGTACTGATACGGTGCTGTGCTGACCTCTTGTAAACGAGACAGTAGGTTAGGTGCAGCTGGAGCGATATGTTTGGAGTGATAGGCGATGTTCGCAACGTTGACAGCTTTGGCGAAGATTTTCTGTTCTTGCAGTTGTTTTACGTAATTTTCCACGTCTTCGGTGGGTCCACTCAGCGTGCAACTGGTCGACGAGTTGTGACAAGCGACCTCGATGGTTTCGGGGAGCGCGTCCTTGATTTCGTTGTATCCTTTACCTGCGTACACGATTGATAATGGACTCATTAGTGGATTCGTTCGTTTCACAGGAGACTAATTCGACACCAACACGACAACGACTTTTGTTAAATTTCACCACCTTCCAAGTATTTAACCAAACTCTAGTGAAAGAACTATCGTCATTTCTGCGCCAACCTTTCAGAAGGAGGGTGGTAGGGTTCTGAAGGTAGTTTTAGCCAAATACACACGCATTTTTAAGGAACATACCAACTGCAGCCATCATTCCTTTAATCGTCTCAGTTTCTATGGACGCCATCCCTCGTGCATACGACGCTAGTACAGCTTGTTCCAGGGTTAGACATCCGTCTGCGTAAGCGCAAGCATTTTCTCCTACTGAATGCCCGATAATACCATCTGGTTTTATGCCCAATGCTTTCAGAACTTCGACCAGAGCGATCTAAAAATTCTTCAAATTTCAGAAATATCTTCCTCACGATTACATTTAATCAAATATGTTCAACTGACTTGGATCGTGATAATTCCAACGAAAGAATGCATAATATTATCGAAAACGGTCGGATCATCGGTTGTCAAAATGTGATAAATGTCAACTCCTTTCGGTTGCAGCACACGATGACATTTCTCCACAGTTTCGGCTATAATTGGTAGGTCTAGTAATCCTTTGCCCATCGTGTTCCATTGCGAGCCCATTCCAGAAAATAGGAACCAAATTGGACGGTTTTTGTTGCCCTTTGTCTGCGCAAATGATCAGTAATTTCAACTGTACGAATTGTAGGTAAGTGTTTCTTAAACGATATTATACCAACATTTGATTCGTTTTTCTTTTCATAATTTGTATTTGGTGAAACGACGGTGTATCCTCGGAATACGTGGTATGGCATGTCTGTACCGAATGTGTCGTTCACCAGCGAAATAAATTCAGGGTTGAACAGCGTAGTTTCCACCTGAAATGACCAGTTTTATTAGTTCCCATCGTAGGTAACTGAAATTAAAGAACGAGAAGAGAATTTTACCTTGTGGAGAATATTCCAAATACCATCTTCGGTTCGCGAACAAGCCAGAACTAGTCTTGGTAGGGTAGTTTGAGAACTAGGTTGCAGTTTTTTCCCCCTACAAGAAGAAAATACAAAAATCAATCTAAAATTAAAAAAAAAAAAAATCGAGAAATTTGAAAAAATTACTTCGGGTTCCTTTTCAAAATAACTTGGCTCAAAGCACCTATGACTCCGACCGAATTCACCATAATTTTCTCACCAGACAGCGCAGTCGGTTTGGTGACGACCTGTCGGGAAAGTCGTAAAAAATTACACACAGAATCGAGCGAGTATTCGTCAATAAAAATTCGCACCTCACCTTCAATTTATTTTCATTGAACGCCGCAATTTCGTCGTCGATTTGTTCGAGATTTTGATTTTGAACGATGATACCAGACTCGAGGGCGAACAAAGCTTTCATCAAACTAACGTAGGGTCCGGCTCCATCGGAATTACCAACGTTACTCTTGACCGAGCCAACCAGCATTGGTGTTTTTCTCTCTTTGCAGAAAATATCAGCGATGAAATTCGATTCGTATTTGTCGTAATTCTGCAATCATCCGCAAATACGCGAGATTTCATCAGTCGAAATCAGTTAGGAATCTACGAAACGAAACCCCACTCACTTTGAGACCGCATGCGCTCATTTCGATAAACGACACATCCTTCACGTGATCGAAATCGTCCTCGTTTTTGTACAAGTGGGCGACAGATTTTTTCAATAAATCAGTATCGTAGTCCAAAAACGAACGAGGGTTCGAGCCGAAATACGTATACCCGGTGAAATCAATGGAAGCGTAGGCACGTTTGGCGTCGCTGGCTCTCTGTATGAATAACACGACCAACCCATCGCTTCTGCCGTACCCGTTAGCTAGACGCAGGGCAAAATTAACACCAGAGCTGATAAATTGGCACAAATTTAGGCGAATTCGTGAAAAAGCTATCGTTACCATTTTTATCGAAAACTCGAGTAATAGCGTCCATATCGAGGACGTTCATTTTGGATAAATTCACGCCGAATATTGGATGCTGGGCTGCAGCTGCGACGCCGACGATGGCTGCTTCTACGTGGCCTTGCGAGACACTATTGTAGGCTTCGTGTAAAGCGGTCAAACTGCCAAACAGGTCGCTACAAAAGGTGAAGCTCGGTCCTAGACGATAAATTAGCATATGAGCGATACAGTCGGCCAAAATAATTCGTCGAACGTTTCATTATCTGACCTGTCAAATTCATCGCGAACGAGACCCTATTTGACATCATAGTCTTGCTGGATCCGAGCACCCAAAGTCGACCTTCACCTACTACGGTGACCGCGTTCGCGTCACAGTCGCTGTGATCGAACGACATATACACCCCGATGTGTCTGCCATTCAAATCGTACGGGTTCAAACCTAAGAAAATTGAAAAGTTCAGGGTCATCTCAATTAAACGCCGGGAGTTTTCGCAAAAACCGCCTAAATTACCAGCATCCATGACAGCTTCGAAACTAGGCTCTAAAACTTTACGATTTATTACGTCCGTACATCCGGCTACCGCATTGTTCACTTTGAAAACAACAGGATCGAATTCTTTGATGAATTTGAACTTTCCAGTGGCCGATGGCAGCACAGTATCGGTAACTGGAATTATTGATAAAAAAGTCACCGATCAAGTTACATTGGGCCTATTACAAACCGTGCTTACATTTGTATCGATAATTGACGGGCCATTTGTTGTGCTGCAAAGACATGAATGATTTTCCACCGTACAACTTGGCCTGGAATTCTGGCACACTTTCGCAGTCTGGAAATCTTCCCGATACGCCCGAGATGACCGTTTCGAATCTTTCAGCCATGCTTAGGAAGACGCTGGAAAAATACAAAATGAAAAAAATACGATAACGATTTCACCGAAATAAATTCAAAGACAGTTTGGTTGAAAAACTGACGATCACACTGTGAGAAAAGTCTCGAAAATGACTATAAAAGATTTCTCGCAATACGAGTGAGAGCGAAATGAAAAATTTATGATTAAATCAATAAAATTCAAAATAGGTAATCTGTAATGAATAATTGATAATCGAAATTCGAGGACAGTTGTTTACCAAAAAAATGTAAGCTACGGTTGCAGACAAGTTCAGGAGCAGACGGGTGCAAACAAAACAATACTGCATAATAAAATTTTAATTTCATGCAAAACACTTCAGAGAAGTAGGTACTGCACGTTCACATCACTACTAATGAGCTTACGAACTTGACCTCGGGTCATTTTTCACAATTGCTAAAAAAATACCAACCTCAGTTCATCAGCCATCCACGCGTGTAAGTTCGGTTTAGAATTCCTTCGTAGACAGACATCGAGGTTCGAAAAATCCGAGATAACGTTACAAAACGATCAACTCTTTTGAAAAATCTGAAAAAGAAATCAAACCGATTAACCACACATTATTCGCAACACAAATATTTAAAAATCATGGATAAAAATAAAATATATCCAGGATTGCTCTAGTCCAGCAACTCACTTTGCTGTAGATAAAGTTGCAGCATCACAACACGACAGGAGGTTAGAATTTTACAACCATTTTTTCCACTTACTTCGAGTTTGTACATGTACGTCCTAAATTCCACATCAATACGACCAGAAACTGATCTTAGATACCCCTTGGTGATCCATTGAAGAAATCACCGACAAAATGGAAGGAAGCATTTGCAATTTCCTTACTATTGGGACAGCATAAAAGTAGGAACCTTCGTAGGTCCTCCCCACCCCCTTCCAGACTCCATAAGGGTGATTTTTCCAAAAATTAACAAATTCTGCTCCTAGTATAAAAACATCATTCGAAATTTAAACTCTGAGAATAATGGAAAGAACCAAGGCCAGTTCTTGGTCGTCTCGATGTGGAATTCTCCTCCAATAAAATTTCGATAATTTCCAAACGTAACGGAAATCTCACGCGTTTTACAATTCGTCGCAATTTTTTTCATAATTCACATTTTCGAGTTTACAATTTCCGAAGAAATCTTCAAAATTTCGACAATTTTTACAAAAACTTTCAAAAATTCCAACAAGATAAACACAAATCGCGAGTTTACAAATGGTACGCAAAAATTACAATGTTTCCCGTGTAAAATTAATTCAAACACGATATCGCCTCGCCTTCCCTTTCTCGTGTTTCCGTACCGTTTACAATTACGAATTACGATATTCGCACCTTTCGCGTAATAAATTTATTTGAAAAGAAAAAAAAAAGGAAAGTATCAACGTAAAACACCGACAAAATAATATTACAAGAATACACTCCTTAAAAATGGAGATCATTTAAAATTTCATACATCTTTGATACACCATAATGTACAGCTTTTTTTTCAGACTACGATAAAATAATAAATATAATACACGTAACTTACAATAGGAAAGTTGGAAGAAACGAAAGCAAGACTCGTAAAAGTAAAATAAAAAACCCATCTGTACATTGTACACGATACAAGAACTAAAAAAAATAAGTACAAAAAATTTTACAACGCGAACGAACTACACAGTATTTCGGTCTCCTTGTCGGATATATCGATGTTGATCGACTTTAAATAGCCAAAATATCGACTCGATCGTCTCAACGATGGCATTGCAGGTGCTTTATTCTTCTCTGATCGAGCGATTTCTCGAATTACCGGTAGATAATCGCAGCTTCTCGCTCGGCTGTTGCTGACCCTGGGGTTGAACGATTCGAACACGTTTTCGGTGACGGTTTTCATCCTGGAATTTTGCCTACGCAAAGAATTAAATCAGCCAAATTGGCTATTTCGGTCGTTTTCCTGCGGTAGAAATACTTACGCGACCGCGTTATAATATTTTTTAAACGAAAACTGCCTTTTGTCCGCGTACTTCTCGAATAGTTTATTTTTAATAAATTCGACGATGTCGCAATTCAATCGATAGGCGGAGTAGTTCTCATCCTTGGCCAGGCAGTCGCTAGTAGAGAACAGATTCTGGTCCTGTAATTGGAAAATATCACGTTAGAATTAATCCAGATTGAGAAAAACCATCTCCAAGATATTACTCACATTATCACAGACGAAATTATCCAAAGTAGCGGCACGGTCTAGGAATTTGGCCGATTCCAAAAGAGCCTGGCGATCGTTACGTAGTTCAGTTTTGGATTTCGGTTCAACGACTGTATCGTGTTTACTGAAAGGTTTTTTGAAATCGTCCGATGGTGTGGATTCGTCATCGCTGAATAATTTTTCGTGGGGATTATCTTCGCAACTGGTTCTCTTGGGAGGAATCCTCTTGTCACCGAGGCATCTCACATGCGAGAACCAATCTTGATAGAAAAGCAATTCGTTACTGCATTTCTACGGGGGGAAAAAAAAGACGAAGGAACGATTAAAATTGTCGGTGCGATTCAGAAGTCAAGTTTTGAAAAAAGGGTTACCGGATATTGACACTTGGACTGCACGAGCATCTGCAATTGGAGTAAATTTTTTCTCAAGTCAGATCCGGCTATTTTATACAATTCTATCAAGACTTCGTCAGTCAACTGAACACCTTCTAGAAGAGCGATCACTCTCAACCAAGTATCTGCGAACAAAAAAATATTTCAAATTCAAACTGACGATCGAATGGGCGATGATAATAGAAAATGAGCCTCACTTATTAACGCTCTCGACGGATAATCGAACCTCAAAATTAGATTTTGCGAATTGTTATATTTATTCAAATGAGGGTAGTTCAAGTTGTTCACCGTGAATATCAATGGTCTTTTAGATATCGAAGTCAGAGAATTTAGAGCTGATAAAAATCCTTCGTCGTGATTTTCGAACAATATATCAGCCTGAAAAAAATTGTTTTCGTATAATAAAATAAAAAAAATAAAATATTATCGACTTCTTCTGTCCACTTACGTCTTCGATCAATATCAAAGACATCGTTTTTTTCTCTTTTTTGGTTTCTTTTTGTTTCTTCTTCTTTTTAGACTTCTCTGGTTCTGAAACGAATACTCAATTTATACTTTCATTTTTCGAAAATGACCCTAGCGACGAAAAAAATCAACCAACTCGAATTGAAAATCGACCCAGAAGTACGTTTCACTCTATGAGACTGTGTAGCTTCTAATAACTCGTCGATGATTTTCTTGCCAGCTCGGTTCCATCCTGCGTTCACCTCCAGTACCTGGATTAAAAAACGATCCGCGGTCAAAAATTCGTGCAATCGCGGTTAAATGACGTTTAAATAAAATCAAAATACCTTAAAGCCTAATTCATTGGCTAACATATAAACAGCGCAGGTTTTACCACAGCCGGGAGGTCCGACCAGAATGGAAACGTTATTTTTAGCGTCCGTACTACTGCAGCTGTCGTCCGAGTCGATGAATTCGCCGCCACTGCTCGAGTCACTCTCTGAAACGTGAGATACATTATAAGTCTGATGCGAATCGGGCACGAACGTCAAGATTGGTCGAATTTACACCTAAAAAGACTTGTCTCGCGTTTTTGTGACTCTCGATCCATTCTTTGAGCGTCAACAGTGAATTAGTGTTTCCGATCATGTCGCCGAAGACGAACGGTTTGTATTTCTGCGTCCAGCATATACCGTTTACAGTTTCGCTGACTTTTTTCAGTCGTTTGATACTGGAATGGATGTCCGATACGTTGGCATTGGGTTCCTGCGAAAATTGAAATTGACAATAGTAAAGGAATCTGCCATCTCGAGAGTTTTTAGCGTAACGTTTCGGGCTTTACTTGTTTTTTTAGCGAATTAATTTCTTCTTTTAAATCGAATTCGAGTTTCTCTGCGTGGTTCTGCTTAGACTGAGGTTTAACTTCGGTGGTAATCAACGAAGACCAAGCCTGGCGTGAAAGGTCTTCAATTCGTGCATCGGTTTCGGGTGGTCTTAGTTTGAAATCGAAACATTCTTTCAAGTTCCAAACGAACGATTCGGTATCTTTTTGCTGGACGTGGTTGTGTTTAGGAAAGACGTACTCTCCTTTGTATTCGTCTTCGATAACGCTTAAATGAGATATTTGGAGAGATTTTAATTACGAAAACGATAACTAAATTAGGTAGTTGATAGAAAATAATACTTTTTTTGTTCTTCCATTTTCTTTTTAATCGCTTCGGGGACGCCGCTTTCTAGAAATTGTCGTTTGGCTTCGTCGCTGATTTTTATCCTATTCGTGATATTCTTCGTATCGTTTCGTTTACAAAATATCGGAGCTAAATTGACTGAAATTGAAAAAGTTTCGAAGTGATTGTCGAATATTTCCGAAATTCTAAACGAATAATTATCAACTACATACCTGGTGGTGGTTTTTCAGCTTTGTTACATTTCGAAGGAGCTTCGAGTTTCGATATGCTGACAAATTGGACGTCATTGTCATTGGATTTCGAATCAGGTTGGGTTTCTGGTTCGTCTTCGTCGGAGCTATTCAACTGGGCCATGATTTTTCGATACTTTTCTACGATCATGAACGTTTATAAAAGTAAATAACACGAGAACATGAGAATAAAGTTGATGAAAAATTCAGCGATCAAAGTGAACATCATGGACCACTTGGAAACGAGTTCAACTCCACGGGAGGAACTCTAGTTTCTCAAAAATGTGGTCAGTTTAGATCTATCATCATTTTTTTACGTTTTTCAACGAGTACAAAACGAGAAGGAAAATTCAAACACTTACTCGGTTTGCTTTTTTTCGTTATAACGTCGTCGAGGTTCGCAGAAGGTGTCAATTTCACTCGCATTTTCCAAGACTTACACTTCGAGCGAGGATTTTCCGGCGAAACATTTTCGATTTGAGGCTGAGGTGTTGTCGGTACAGGTTCGGAATTTTTCGAACTCTTCTCGTCAATTTCGATAATTTCAGTTTCGACGACTTTCAGTTCATCGAAATCATAAGTTTTATTTTTTTTGGAGTTTTTATTCGAAGTCGGAGGCACTTCTGGTACATTGGGATTGCGTTCTTTGATCAATTTACTTTTATCTGTCGGTGGCGGATGGACTATCGCTTGGACGGTAATAGTGGTTTGGATATTTTTAGAAGTACTTTTCTGCGTTTTTTCAACTTTGGCGAAATAATTAAGTAGATTGTTTTTCTCGGGTTCGTCTTCTTTTTCAGTTTTCGACTTGCAAATTTTTTTCGTTTTTTTGTCGGGTACGAAACAAGGGTCCGAATCTGATCCTTCAGTTTCTAGCGAACCGTTTGTTTTCACTTCTGGGGATTTCACTTCGAGACAATCTCGTAGTACGATTTTAACATCGAAGTTTATGCCTTCGAATCTGGGATCCTTGTTTGTTTCGGTCACCTCACGAGGTTTCTTCCTCTGATAAGTACGTATTTTTTTAACCGATGTCGACTCCGTAGTAACATCACCGTTGCATTCTTTCGTTATCGGCTCCGTAGTACTAACATCACCGTTGCATTTTTTCGTTGTCGACTCCGTAGTACTAACATCACCTTTGCATTTTTTCGCTGTTGACTCCGTAGAATTAACATTACCGTTGCATTTCTTCGTTGTCGACTCCGTAGTAATAACATCAACTTTGCATTTTTTCGTTCGCTCAGAAATGGGGGTGTTTTCGTCATCGGAAATACTATCCGCAATGGGGGTGACGTTCAAATTTGATTTTTCGGTTTTCTTCTTCGACGATGGATTACTTTTACGGGGTTTTTTAATTTTAAATACCTCTTCTTCGGATGCATCACCGTTGCAGATGGCTAACTTGGTTCCTTCTTCGTCGGCACATTCACTCGCTTTTCGTTTACCTTTCGTAGCGGATTTAGTAGATGTTGGTTTTGAACTGCTTGGAGTATTTTTCGGAGCTTGGAAATAATGAGTTAGATCTTTCATTGTCTTGAAAGGGTATCACGGAGAGTTAGAGAGAAGTTTGAATAAAGATAGCCGATCTTACGTCGCGTAGTACACCAAATACAGAACTTACAAGCAAATATTAACATTATTCTGTTGCAGTTCCAAGTATACGGTAAGTGCTACCGAAAAATGCACTTTTTGCACATAATTAATAGAAATTACTTCAAATAAAATATTAAAACTATTCCAACACAACCAAGAACATCAGAATTTAGGAGGGAATTTCAATGACTCAATGTGTTTGGCTTCCAGAGAAGGAGTGTTTAGTGGAAATAAATTCACACTAAGAAACCAATGACACTGCTAGTTGAAGAAAAATAAATAGAGTGCGCTAGTTTTTCGCTTGGATTTGTTTTAAAATGTGAATGATAAACTGAAACTTTTAATCTGATTCTGACCGATTCTGACTTCTGAAGAAAAATATTAATTGATGTTTTAGTTTTGAGCTTCTACTACTAGTTTTACTAGCAATTGTACCATAATAGCACCATTTTCAACGGCTATATTTAATCCTTTGTAAATGCGGCACAAAATTTTTATCATTTGTCATTCATTATGCAACAATTTTAGTGTAAGTAGGTACATGATAAATTGATATTAGACAAAAATTATGTATTCAATGAGTTCTAAAACACAAAGATTAATAATTTATTTACAACGACAACGTAATAACAACAGAAAAACTTGAATTCGGTTGACTTGTTCAGTTGTACTCTATCGACTACTCCGATTTGTTTTCATTCACTGAAAAAGTAAACACCGAAATCAAACGATGGAAATTCTTCATTAATAAAAGCAACCTAGACGCTAATTCACTTACAGAAATTAATTTTATAAGCTTCAATATTGGCGTAAAGTGATTGCGTTTTTTCCATTCTACCAAATCCCCTAAGAACATGCTTCTCAGGTAGATCTTTAACGCGCTGAGAAATCATTGTCTTTGTAGCATGGGTAAGCTTTGCTTCGGCCAGCATATCTTCATCAACTGGCTGTCCTTTTTCTTTCCGTTCTTCGTTCAAGATCGACTAAAATTTCAAACCACCGTGAGCGTCTCAGAAACACAGCATAATTTAACAAAAATGAATAGATACCTTCAGCAAAGGAGGAACTTCGATATGGGTAGGCGGTATGTTGATAGTAGGTTTCGGCGTTTCGGCTACTCTTTTGTACCACAGGTGTTCTTCATCTTTTGGAATTAAATGAAAATCTGGTTTATAAGTGGAACGGTGTAGTTCTACTATTTGCGGCAATCTGAACCCTCTATCTACTTCTTCAACCCAAACGATACATTTGCGGTAATTATCCGGTGCCTGGAAGAGTAACCCGAGAAACGAGATTACGACGAAGTCGAGCAGCGGATTCGCAAATTAATGTAACGCTAAACACATCACTTACCACTATGGTCTGAGGGAAAGCTTCCGATTTGATTATTTTGAAAAAACTAGGTTCTGGGAGATGGGTAAGTGAATGTCTGTAGACTAATCTACCGACACCGTAGTCCTTTAGATTACCGATTATTTCCCATAAAGTTTTACCTTGCAGGTAAGTCGTTTTACCGATGTATTTGTACTTCACCATTCTTACACGCTTCCGAGATGAGTTTAATTTGAAACAACGTTCATTATAATCGGTTTAATTTAAACGTATGAAATTTTTTTTAAAAAATGAACACCACAAAACTAGTTGGGACAGAAAACGCACGAGAAATTCTTATCAAAAACGTTTTTTTATCAGTTATCCGAAGTCAAGTTTCAAGAAAATCCGTAAGGAGTGCTTTACTCAGTATCAACTTTCGCTTTCTAGTTTCTGCTAAGCCCATTTTTTGTACAGTAATCAATTAATCATGATCAATTTTCATTAATGTCGAATTGTCGATGATTAATGCATTATTCATTTTTTATCGAATGTTTCAAAAAAAAGTGGCCAACACAGTGACCAACATAGGTCAACAGAACAGGGACGTGGGAATTGCAATTTTCCTTGCTGAATTATATTTTTGGTATTTTTTTGAACTCAAATATATGATTAATAATATGCAGCACCAAGCGCGTTAATCAGTGCTATTCATAGTCTAGAAGACTAGACGATTGGATCGTCTGATCTCTTTCTTCCGTTTTAACAAACCATTTTATAGGTTAGGTTGTGCATTTAATTATAAAATGAATGAATCTAAATCACTTCGTCGTTTTATGGCATTGACAGCAAATTCACTGCCATACGAATGACATGACCCATCGCCAAATCGTGGTCATGCCTACATTTACATATCAGAGGCGACTGCACTATTTCAGATAATTTTACTCACAATCCGCCACAAAATATCGAACGTTTTCCACCAAAAATAACAACGCAAAAATGTAAGAAGAAAAAGTATATTTAAAAAAAAGAAAAACAAAATAGGTAATAACGACGAGCTAAATAGGTACCATTATAGGCAAAATGTTATCGCACAAATTATGCAAAGAATCATCTCTTACCGCATCATTTCGAATTTACATAACGAAAATGAATACATATTGATGGTATTTCGTTAAAACGCGTAAAAATGTATCAATTAGAAATTCTTACGCGAGGAAACTCAATATACAGTATGGCACAAAAGTCTTGTCCACCTCGAATATGTTCTAATATCTCGGGACTGAAAAGAGATAT
>FIZT01047381.1:0-22921 GCA_900065295.1 Paracoccus marginatus
TTCGATTTTTGGTTCTTTGTTCGTTCGTTCTTTTTATACTCTCAAAGTTCGTTCCCGTTCTTTAAATTTCTTCGTTCGTTTCGTTTTTCGTTCTTCGTTGTTCTTGCAGCCCTGTCCGGTTACGCTACTGACTCACCTTAATCATCGCGTAAACGTAGCTTTCAGGTCCTGTGAATTCAGTTGGATCTTTGACCTTTACCAGCACAACGAAATATAAATAATGCCACATATTATGCTCGTTAATTATGTGCTCTTCGAAAGTCACAGTTTTGTTATCAAATGCCGATCGATTCAGTCCTAGAATAAAGTTCGAGGATAAAATCACTTTTCGTCAAAGTACGATATGGAATGCGTAATAATCTTCTTTTCATTCTTACCGCAAATAAAACAAGTATTTTTCAAAGTCGACTCCTTCTGCTGCTTTTCATTTCTCAGATCAGCGAACGTATCGATAATCACACCAAATATCACGTTCAAAACGATAATAATTAATATGAAGAAGAATAAACAATCGTAAACGACTCGCGGAAAGAATAACGGTTCCTGTAAAAAAAAAAATCAATCTCCTTATAGTGAAAATTCAACCTAATCAAATCAGTAAAATGTAATTTCCAAATCATACGTCGCTACTCGGAGCTCGAAGCACGTCGCCGATACCTCCGCCATTTCTTAAAC
The DNA here is from genome assembly GCA_900065295.1 of Paracoccus marginatus. Classification (NCBI taxonomy): domain Eukaryota; kingdom Metazoa; phylum Arthropoda; class Insecta; order Hemiptera; family Pseudococcidae; genus Paracoccus; species Paracoccus marginatus. The sequence continues at coordinate 676 of FIZT01047381.1, forward strand.
CTTGATTCAGCGTGGTAACTATGCACATTCTCAAAGTATCGCAAGCTCTTTCTTTTCGGTCGCCGTCTACTTCAACGATTTTAGAATCTATCGTTGGAATTTCGTCGTCTAAATTGAACAAAAATAACGATATTTAAAATGAATTCGCGCGTCATGCAAAACAATTCAGGTCAGCTACGAATAGTACCATTTTTATCGGGATTGAAAGATGATCCGGTGTATGCACAATCTGTTCTATCAGCTGGACAAGATCCAATAATGGGAGTTTGTTCGATTTCGGCTGAAACAGGATACCGTTCGATGAAATCATTTCGTTTGAAATCATCTATCGTTTTTAATTTTCTACTTACGAATTGCTATTTCGTCGACATCGATTAGAAAATCATTTTTGAAAAACAAGTAACCGACGAATGAGAATATGTAAACCAAAATTAGAGCCAGGAACGCCGTGTAGATAATGGACCAACCGTTTCGGGTTACCGAGTTAATGACATTTAATAATGTCTCTTCTCTGTATATCACGTCCAATAACTGCGTAAGAAGCAAAATATTGTAACTAGATTCAAGTACAGCGTTAACGCTAACATTGGAAAATTATCCAAGCTCACTTACGAGAACGCAGTAAAAGAAAGGATGGAGCAGTAGACCCAAAATGACGCAGGTGATGTAACCCATATGGTACCATATTCCTTTATCGATAATAACTTCTTCGATATTTTTTTGGAATGTACCTTGGTTACCGAATATACTCAGGATATGAACCGCTTTCACGCACACCGTCAATACGCCCAGTAGAAAAACCGTCAGTTGAGGACCGAACAAAAATATAATGCCGGAAATTGTAGATAACGCGAATATAACGACGATAACCATCACTGCGCGTCTCAGCATCATTAATACAGCAAAAGAGACTCCTACGATGCCCCAAAGTAACGCTAACCAACGTATACCGATTTCTGAAAGAATAAATCGGTCGTTATTTGTCGTTTGATTTTTTTTTTTAAATTCATCTACGACTTACCAGGAACGGTACTCTGGAATGGATAGAACGATCCGACGATGATATTAATTAATACGGCGCAATAAAACACAAAACTACTCCACATCGACATACACGAACTAATCTTGAATAGTTTTTGCTGACCTGCAAGAAGAAATAATGGTTGAAAATTTTTTCGTAAATTTATAGCCATTTTTTAAAGGAAGCGACGCGACGCGGGAACCTACCTCTGAGCTTTTTCTGCCATTTCATTTCGTTAAACATATCGCCAGATTTTTCAAAAAATGCCGATACCTTGGAACCTTGGTCGTCTATTTCGGCGGTATGGAAGACTTTGACTTTCGTGTCGTGCGTGAGGTATTCGCATATTTCCGGAATAGGGAATACAATCTGTTCCAGAGTCCTGTCTTGTCTTACGATCTGAAAATCGTCAACAGAAATTAGTGACTATTCCCCGATGCAAAAATAAATAAATTACGTATTGGCAAAATGCGAACTTCAATTTGAGCTGTGTGCGTTGCGTAATGTCGAAGAGCTTCGTTTACTTTCGGATCGGAATTCAAATCGGATGGTTTTAGCAAGGCAGCCAGGTCTTTATGGTGTTGGGCTAGTTGATGACATAAAATATAAATATTATGACCAACCTGAAAGTAACCAAAAAAAAAAATTAAAATTCTCAAAGTAGTGAAATAAAAACTCGAAAATTCTAGAATAAAAATCTTAAATCAACCGACTTCTTTTGGCGAAACTCCATCGTCGCCGTCGATTGACACATCGTCCATGATCACATCTTCATCATCGTCGTCTAACGATTCTTGATGAAAAGCTCGACAGGCCACATCAACCTGAAAAAAAAATTACAGTCGTATAACAATGTAACTTAAAAATCTCAACCACATATTTGACATTCACTGACCAATTGTTTAGGATTCATATTATACAGAATCCTTTCGGCATTCTCGTTATCTCCCCTGCTCTCCATAATAGCCAAGAGTAATTTAGAAGCGTTGTTTTTCAGCTCCAAAACCAAATCCATCCTAGTCCTGCCCAGTGGATTAATATCATTCAACACCAACGCGGTAATGATATCCAATCCGTTGGATTCGTGCGACGCTATACAGTTCTGATTATCGTGACAAGGTCCTTGGCAATACTCGGTCAACGTTTCGAGCGTCTGATTAATCAACGAGACGTTATTTTCGTTTATGTACAAGCCGAGCAAACCTAATCCTCCGGTCGTTGAGCCGCAAATGCAATCGAGGAACGTTAACGTTTCCGAGATCAAATTGTAATTATTTTTATTGTTCTGATTACGGAGTAAGTTTTGCAAATCTCTGTTGTGATTTTCGCACAAAAGTTGTAAAAATCTCTGAATCGGTTTCATCACCAACACTTTGGTAGATAATTTGTTTTGTTCGTCTTTATCCTTTTGTTTGTCGAGTTTTTCGGCCAGCATGTCCTCCAGAGCTGAACTATGGCTGATTGTGAAATTGGTTGGTTCCTCGCCAACTGGAATAAGACGAGCAAAAATTACATAAAACCGGAGGTGAATTCGACGACGGGGTCGTTACGGTGATATTTACCCGAGCATAGAGGTGGACAATTGGCGTACGCTTGATTTGTCGCCAATGCAGCGTGGTTGAGTTCTACGCGTAGTTCTTCGGTCACTATTGTGGCGTTCAATTTGGCTGAAAATAATGGGATAATTGTTTATCGAAGGACTGAAAAAAGTTCGTTTATCAAAATTCATTCTTGTTGACTGAATTTACCTTTCTTGCGCGATATTCTTTCGATATCTTTGACTGGATCTTTATCCTCGTGAGCTCTGGCTGCGATATCCGATGTATTGACCGTGACAGTGGATTTAATTTCTTGCTGAGCGTCTCTCATTTTATCGTAAAATACCTTAGAACAAAATTGCTCACAATAAATCAACTTTTTTCGCTTATAGGTATAGCAGTTGAATCAACTGAACATACTTTGAAGAAAGCTTGACTCAAATCTCCACCCAATAGTTTACTATACATGCTTTTCTGTATTACAGGATTTCCACCTTCGAGCAAAGCGATTCCCAAGGATACAGCTTCGACGAAAATGGAAGGAGAATTTACAGAATTTATCACCAACTCGACGACAAGGTCAGAAGCTCCTTCGCAGTCTAAATGGCACTGTACTTCGTGAAGAGTTAAACCGGCTCTGTTCAGTAGTCTCGCTGCGAGGAAATATTTTTCCAATTAATTTACTCTTAATATCTAATAGAATGTGGAAAAGTATTCCAAGCATACCTCCGGGTCCGTGGAAAATTGTAGTATTGTTCTGTTGTAAAGGACCGACGTCGACTGGAGTCTGTCGCACACTCTTACCGAAATAGCGTACCAAGAGACTATTTCTCAATTGATCGCCCTAAAATTGTTTTAAAATATGTCTCAGTATATTTTTTCAAACGTACTAAAACGAGAAGCGAAAATAAATCGCTTACTTTTTCGCCATATTCGGAATCTACGGTCATCATTTCGCGCAAAGTGTTCAATATTTTGACGCATAATTTTTCTTCTTTTTCTTCCAACAATTTTTCCGTATGGGTGATCAATCTGAAAGCATAGCTCTTTGTACCTTTCATTTTCTTCGTATCCATAAATAAAAAGTATTTTCAAAATTGCCATTTTACTTGCAAATGAATCCGCCATTTTCGCATCTACTACGAGCATCCGTACCAGAAGGAAAGAGTAGCTCGGGTCTGTATAGGATGTCCACTAGTAACGACTGTTCGGCCAACATTAACGGTTTTAGTTGGTCTTCTAGTAAAAGCACGATATCTTGAAGACCTTCGATGATACTTCGATCTATTCTCATGAGCTAAAAATATTTTTCAAAAAAATAAAAATTGAAATAGTTTTCTTTTCAGCTCGAAGTAATAGTCAACTTACATGAGACGATGTACGTTCGACTTTGGGAGATTTCACAGCCTGTAGCCATTTCGACGTTTGTCTCGAAAGTAAAGACGGTTTCGTAAATATGGCTTGTACTTTACTTTCTAAATGAGAAGGTATTGCAATAGACCTCCCTTTGGCTAAAAAAAAAAAATTAATCAATACGGTTTGATTAGATATTAGAGAAAAAATCTTTTGCAAATAAATACACCCTACGTACCAACATCGATCAGCGTTTTTATAGTATTCTCCACGGTATAAGCCTGCGAAGCGGTGATCCAACTGCACTGAGTGATTCTATACGCCGAATCCAATAACTGGATGAAAATCGGTTGTCTGGTCTAAAAGCACCAATAAATTAGCGGGCGGGAAATTGAGAAAGACGCCTTGGTAAATAGGTACGTTTCCGTTAAAATTAACACGATGAATTGAAAAAAAGCGTTATTTTAGAAAGTAACCTGAAGAGAAAGATCCAGTGGAAGCGGTAATCTATTACGTGGATACATAAACCCGATTCAAGCCAGCCCCGATGAAAGTTAAAGAGAGAAGATGAACATTCAGCATGCGAAATATATACACTTACACTTACTTGCAACGTTGTACTTTGGTCGGAAAAAGGACTATTAAAGAACGTGTTAATCAACATCATTACGCTGTTTGTTACGTAGGACTCGAGAGCCGTGTCCGCCTCCGATCTCGACATTAAGTAAGCGCTGCTCGTCACGTGATTCATATCGATCAAAAAACTTTTTTCGAATAGGCTCCACATATGGTTGGAGGTGTAAATTTCCTTCATTTCTACTTCGGTGTCGATATAACAATGGTTTAGGAAACTGATGTACGCTTCTTTGACCTGAGGAAGAGCAAAGAATAAAGATTGAGCTCGAGGAATGGCTTTAACAAATTTCAGATTTGAAGGAATATTTTTTTTTTACTTCTGGAATGCAATCTGGGTGAGAAACAACAGCTACTATGTCGTCGAGTGGTAATAAACTGTGACATTTGATTTCCGTATAAACATTTTTGCCCATTGTGCAACATGCCAGTAATTTTACCAATTCAATATGGTACCTTGAAGGTAAAAAATTGGTTATTTTTCTTGTTCCGTTCTCTTACAATATTTGAAAAAAAATCAGGCATACTTTAACGGGCTATTCTCATCCGTGCCATTTTTCTCAGTACGCATCATTTCGATGAACTGATTAAACGATGATTTATCGTTGTAGAAAATAAGCACATCTTCCCCCGCATTGACCAACTGAAAATAAAATAATAAAATTGATACGTCGTTTTGAATTATTTTCTCAGACGATTAATTCGATTAACTTACTTCTTGCATGACCATATCTTGGCATTTACGTAAAAATTGATTTTCCGCTTTGACGATAGTTTGAAAAAATTTCAAATATTCCACATGCCGGCCGTGAGTTTCGATACAATGAATAAAATGTTGAATAACTTTATCGTCGACTTCGTTACAAAGACTATAATTGTCTTTAAAAATACTACAGACGGTTTCAGCTTCTCGAACCTGAAATTTCATCGAATTATTTCAACGAATTTTAACCAATTGTCGTTTGTTTAGATTTTCTCACTTACTCCTGGATTTAAAAATAGATCCAAATGTTTATGCAGTAAAACTTGATTTTGTTGATTGCCAAGACAGAAATTCTGCAAGAATTGATGAGCCAGACGCATCAATTCGTTCATCCTGATGTCTTCTTTCTGATCGTAAGGAACTTGCAGTAGGTCCAACACTATGGTGTGCACGCCGACATTCCTCAGCAGTCTTTGTTCGTGCTTTCGCGGCTGCTTCAAACCGTTCGGAGCTTGATTTATGCATAATTTATTCATACGGATAAGTATCTGAAATTTTTTGCAATCGATTAATTCATTTACAAAAATAATTCGTAGTGTTGTCGCTGAAATGAAGTAACCAACTTGTTGAATTTTTTTGTATTCTTCGGCTTGGTCAGAATGTATAGGAGGACCGATATCTAAATCAATGGCCGAGTCTTGTTTACCGATTGAACCGATCGAATGTTTAATTATTTTGGAATCGTTACTGATACGACTCGTATCGTCTTCGTCTTCGCGACTATTTTTACCCAGTTCTTCGTCACTTTTCGCCTTGAATACCCATAACTCTGATTTTTCAACCGATTGTCGCAACACGTCCAGGTCCGATTTGATTTGTTTGTACGATTCTACGTCGCTGTCTGATACCAGCAGTTGAACCTGGAAACGAAAATTATGTAAGTTGGAATTTAAAAAAAAAATTAAATGTAAAAAAGTTAACCAACTTGTTTGAAAGCTTGCAACACTTCCTGGCGTTGACTGAAGTGCCTAAATAATAAATGCAACGCTCCAGATACCAAAGGTGGGTAATCGTGCATCGTTAAATGAAGTAAAACTCTCAGAAACGTTCTTCCTCCGTGATCGTCCAAGTCCAATACGGCGCACTCTTCACTAAACAAACACAAGTGAGACCACCTTCAATAAAATAATTTCAATACATAATTTTTAGAATCGATTTAGCACTCACCTGTTACCGAAAATCCCTTCGGCTTGCATTCCAATTAATTCTAAATCGATGTTTTTCTGCATCGGAACAGCATCGCCTGAAGTGCGTTCTGATTCGTCGAACTCGCGTTTAAAAATCGATAACAAGCAACTAATACGGTAATCCAAACGAACGTCCAAAATGAACTATGCACACGATGTTAATATGCAAACCAAGTTATGGATTAGACACTCAAATCGTCACCGGGGAATTAATCAAATCGCTGTACATTAAATAACTCTACGCAAATCACCTGTAAAATTTCAATGATCTTCAATTTCGTATCCATGACCAAAGGATAGGCTTCGTTTTTCAATAAATTATTTTTAGGTTCGATCAAAGGCGTCGTTGCGTTCGGCCTACTGATACCGGACGCTCCCAACGTCAAACCAGTCATCACAGCTCCCATATCACCGATCGAACGTAGCACTCCACCTTCGGCTGAAACATATACACTGACTGTTACTCTGCGGCGCACTCGGAATAAGCACAACTTTTCAACTTACAATGAATATCTCCGGTAGGAACGGTGCCTCTGGCAAAATCACTTTCCGAAATACAGTCCAAAATACGCAGCAGAGTTTTAGTCAATCTCAACAAGTCGCTGAAACTGTAGAATCCGAAATAAATCAAATCTCTGGCCAGTTTGACAACCTGTAAGATATTTTTAACATGATTCAAGTACCAGGCTAAGGTAAAAAATTCGCGAATTATAAATCGTTACTTCGAAAGTCAACTTATTCTGATGCGGATCCGTAAAACTCCACGTTTTGGCTACAACGTTAAATAAATAATCTTCAACGAATAAAATCGTCGAACTGAATCGTGCTCTAACTGCCTCTTTGTTTGGGTCCGGAGTTCTATTATTGTCGTACCTGAAAAATCAAATACCCTCAGTTAATAAATCCGGTAAGGATAGAAATTAGGATTAATTCAACTTACACATTGATAGACATTTTTGTAGGTATCTCTGACCATAATCGAGCATATTTCACCGGAGTGACGGGTTCTTGAGGATCTCTGTCTACGTGTAAATGCAACATAAGGCGACAAAACGAAGCTCGTAGTTCGTACGGAACGTTTTCATCGGACATGCATCTATAATTAGATACAATAGTAATGTGATCTACGACGTTTGGTAGAATGTTTGTAAATTTTCAGTTTGAACTTACTTTAAAATTAAATCAATGTCTAAGTGGTGTGATAAGTTGTTCAACGCTAAGTACTGCCGATTCAGGCACATATTTGAAAATAAGTTCAATTGATGTCTGTAATACTCTAATAACCCTTGAGCATTTTTATCACCGTGTTTTGAGTCTTTTGATAATTCAAAAAGAAGTTTAGATTTCTGTAATCGAAACTTTGTTGAATTAAGATCATTCATTTGAAAAAAAAAAAAAATGGGAGATGATCGATTCTGCCAGACTTACAACTTTATTATTCCACACCAGCAATACTTCTTTTTTGCTCAGATCTTCATCTAACGGATCAGCACCACCGGTTACCCTGAAGAAATGACAAAAAAAAATGAGAGTAAATCCAGGGTCATTCAACTTGAAAAAAAAAGTTAAAAGCAAATGATTGAGATGATATGAGAAACGAGATAGGCATTTGTAAATTTATTGTTCTCAATTTAGATACTTGACCGCATAAAAATAAAAAAAAAATCGCATAAATATGAGATCATTTTTTTTCAAATTTATTTAGAGCAAATCGAAGTGGAAAACAAGGTGAAAAATAAGCCAGCGTGTAAACGCATTGACGATATTGGTTTACCTTCACACAAGCGCCACGTACATCGAGACGTATCGCGTCTCGTGACGAAATTCAAATATTTAATTTGCAATACGTCTCGCATTACGAACACGCATCGATCGGTTTAATTAAACGGTTGAAACGATAATAAAGGGGGAAACATAGTAACTTGATATGTACCTGGTCTCGATCAATATGTCGGAATTCTTCGAGCTAAGTACACTCTTGCAGATTAATTCCTGCGTAATAGCTATGGCTTTCTTGTTCGATATACACAAATCTGATAAGTAATCTAAGAAACGTGAATCCCAATTGTGCATATTTTTGCGAACTAATCCGACAAACGTTTCGATTTCAGCGGCTGTGATGTGCTTCTCGAGCAATTTACGATTATTATGCAACAAGGCGGTGATTGTATCTTCGGCCAAAATATCGTAGCCGATTTGTTTTTGCATAAAGCCGAAGTGCTTGGCGATGTATTCCTGATACAAAAACAGGACGTTAACGTCGTTTCAAGATTGCTCACATAATAAATCGACTCACTTGATTTTTCCTATAATCTTGCTGGCTCACACGGAGAATTCTGTAGCATAGTCTAAATATGTGTTTATAAGCGGCGTGTTTTTGATCATTCAGTTCTTCTATTCTGAGGAAAGGACCGTCTCCTGTAGATGTTTCCAGGAACGGAGCTTGTAATATTTTAAACAACTGCTTCAATATGGATTGTTCCCTGATTAATTTTTGACGATCCCTGTAAAAATTATATTCGATAAAGAAACAGTTTGCGTATTTCAAAAATGGCTAAAAAAATAAATATTATTAAGACCTGTTGGGATTAGCCACGATAACATCCAAAGCTTCGGATTTATTTTGTTCATTTTCCATTCCGGCGATAAAGTACACGATATCTTGTAAAAGATTGGTTGCAGCTCTGAAAAACAACTCGCATCAAAATATTGTCGGCAACGAATTTATTTTACTAACAGAATTCATGCAAAAATCACTCATGCTAGCGCAGAAAATACCTTCGATCATTATGTGAAATTGGGCCTTTTTCTAATTTAGAAGAAATCGAAGCTAAAACTTTGCAAGCATCGTTAGCGAAATCTAAATCTCTAACTTCAACCGGCGAAACTGGAATTAAGGCAAAAGCTTCTTTATCTTCTTTAATAGGTGCGCAACCAACCTATTGAAGAAAATTGAAACATCATTCACTCGCAAAACCAAAACAAGCCAGCTTCACGAAAAAAAAAACCACTCAAATACCTTCGACATGACAGGCTTCTCTTCATCTTTGTCGATTGGGATCGAAGTACTGTGAACCCACGAATCGGTACACAGGTGATGTAGTCGTACATACGATGATTGCGGTACAAGAGAATCACCTCGTGTTAACGTTGTGGGATCCAATTCGAATAAAGATGCGATCTCATTTGAGTGAGGCACAGATACCAAATGGTAAACTGGACTGTTCACATTGGCTATTATAAAACGTAAATTATCGTTAATTTGGTCATTAATCATACGAATAAAATAACTAGGCCACGTAATTACTTCGTAGCTTAGCCCTCATTAGGTCTTCGGTAGTATCATCGTCGATTTCCGCCGCTAGATAATGTCCGGTGGCCAAATGTTTGAAACGAAATAAACAATTCCAGTGACCGGCTCCACCGCGACATGGGTCATGTTGCACAACCTAAATAGAAAATATTTTAAACTGTTCCACCTCGGAGGGCACTGCAAAATCAAAATACTTACCTCTACCTCCCATAGAGCTTTGCTGCTGGTCGCAGCGGTAGCCGAAGTTCTACCGGTTGTACGCAAAAAAACATGTTGTTTTTTCTTGTACTCGTCCATAGTGAGAAATTTCTCATGTTCGGCGTGAAACAGCCGTATAACATCGCCTCCTTTGAGAATATCATCAACATTCTCTCTGTGTTCTATGAAGAGGGTTATTTTCCAAGAGGTATTCGTATTTAGTACGTTTACCTGTAATGATTCGAAAAATTCGTTGTGAATTAGAGTGACGACATATCCTACGATAAAAAATTACTCACTAACCTCTTTACAGCCCGCGTTATCAGGTAGCTCATAGGGAGCTACGTGCAAAACTTGTTGACCAGCGTTGACCGGATTTAAAATAACTTTATCTCCGAGCACAACGTTATCACCAGTTGATCGGAGTTTGTAAAATGGCAGTATATAAAACCACGATCCTTCGTTGCCATTCGCATCCAAATAAACTCGCATCGCATTTTTTTCCAACGAAGCTGGCAGTCTTTTGTTGACTGTCAAAAATTTGTTGGATTTTAAATGCAAAATCTGGAAAATAATTTTCATGTTAAATTTTACTTTATTAATGCTATACGTTCGTAATTCTTTATGTTTACCTGAACAACGTTTCCGTACTGAACAACATTTCCAAAAAGCTTTTTATTCTCCGAATCGTTTTGTTTTTTCTCAATTTCAGCAGCATGCTATTAAAAATATTAATGTTTGAGATTGAGTAGCTATAATAGGAATATATTATTCAGATAACCGAACTTACATGCAAACGTTTAATGAGAACTGCGTCCGTTGATCCGGAATTCGGTTTAGCTGCCTTCCAGAATTGTTTTTGGGCGGAATACCGATTCACGGGCCATATTTTGAATAAGCAATCTGAAATGTTTGCGTGATTTTTATAGTAGGTAACTATATTTTTCAAGAGAGACTTATAAATGTAAAAATACCTCTGAATTTCTTCGGAGGATTGTTCAAGTCTCCAGCTTCGGGACATACTACTGTTCTATCGTCGACCAACCTGTTGGAAAACACAATGTAGTTTTTGTCGTAGTGTTAATCAACTGTATGACTTACCCTAAAGTACTGAGGAAGCCGCTGACACTGCCTTCAGCGAACAACGATACTATGTCCCCTAAATGCAGAAAATTAGCGGTGCCCATCATCTCATTCATAGTCCATATACATTAGCCACATAATAATGCTGGAAAACGCGAACAAAAACCAATTCTATGTATAAGTACTACGAAAAATATGAAACACAAATACAATTCATTTCCACTAATATTACCATTTATGGCGAAACGTTGTACGAATTAAAATATCGAAATTCAATTCAAGAAAACGACATCGAAACAGATACAGCAGTCAACTTACACTGAACGTATTATTTGTTTTTCGTACAGAATCAACGTAGTCGCGTGATAACACGATAATAAATTACCAAAGCGTGTAAGTTTTGCGAGTTTTACCTTAATCTAAAGCAAAAAGCTTTTATATGTTTAACTCTACCTTGATCGAAGTTTAAGTTCATGAGATGATAGATTCAATTTTTAAGTATAAACGTTGCATAACAAACTGGATTTTTTAGGTTTTTTTCGGTAACCTTGAGAATCTCGGATTTTTGAATAATTATGCATAAAATTTTCAACCACTACCACTCACTAACACCATAACACTAGGCAGTAGCCTTGAAGTCTTGAAAAAAAAAAATTAGATTATCATACAATTCATACACACACCAAACTTCGCGACTTTCTTCTCATCACTTCATGTTTACTTAGGTATAATTTCAAAAAAATGAAAATTGCTAGTGACAGTAGAGTTCAAAATTACCCAGTAACATTGGAGTTAACTTGAGCTTTCGACCAAAATACTTATCACTGCTTATCATTACTTATCACATCATATCAATATAAATTCTACTGAAATTCAATTCATTACTCATAATACCGAAAAATTTTATGCGGCGATTTCTATTTTTACTTACTTATTTATGTATGAAATATAAGTAGATAGATTAGATGATCAATTTAAATTATAGTTTTGAAAATTGAAGTTTTTGCTGAAAAAATGCAGAGGAACTCGTTCTGGCTATTTAGAAAATCCATTGATTTTAGCACTCAATACAAGAAATTTTTTATTTTGGATTTTGAAGCCACATGCGATAAACACTATCAACTCGGTCCTCAGGTACATAATCAAATTTTCGTTGTTGATTGATAAGTAATAAAAATAACAATAATTCATGTATTTTTGTTGAAATTATAGGAAATAATTGAATTCCCTTGCTTAGCTGTTGACACTCAAGATTACACCGTCATTTCAAAATTTCATCAGTATGTAAAACCCGTCAAACACCCGGAATTATCTCCTTTTTGTACATCTCTCACTGGAATTAGTCAGGTAATTATCGCTTCCTTTTTGCACGATGAGTTGTACGTATAGCCGTCCAAGCCTCACTGTATTTTTGACTTCTCAGGAGACAGTTGAAAACTCGAAAGAATTTCCAGAAGTTTTGGATAATTTTAATATTTGGTTAGATGAAAACTTCGGTACAGACCCAAAGGAATCAATTTTTGTAACTTGTGGGAATTGGGATCTAAGAGCCATGTTACCAAATCAATGTCAACTTTGTAATTTAGAGATTCCTCCTCAGATGAAAAAGTGGATCAATTTAAAGACGGTAAAATCTGTTGCATTATTAACGATGATAAAGATATCTTACTCGGATTAGCAATTATAAAAAAATTCATTTCAGGCTTTTTTTCAAGCTACTGGTTACTTTCCAAGAAGTCTTCACGATATGGCAAGGCGACTTCAAATGAGGTTAGAAGGAAAATTACATAGCGGAATAGGTAACAATTCACTGAAAAACTCTTAACGTAAGGAAGAAATTCACTTTATTATTAACCAATAATTATTCTTGCATTACAATTTATAGATGACTGTGTGAATATGGGCAGAGTTATGAAAAAATTATCAACAAAAAACTTCGCTTTTCAACAAACTGATTCTTTATGAAATCACATTTTTGAGAAGCTAAATTTATTTTAGTACCAGGTACTTTACGTGTTTTTTATATTTTCAAAAAGAAAAATTCTAATCGTTAAAGTTGTTGAATAAAATTATGGTTAATTGAATTAATTACAATCATCAAAATTTCCTGTTTTCAATCTCGATTCACCTTATCGAATCATACACCCTTAATTACAGGGTTGAGAATCCAATAATCCATAAACCATATTTCCTAAATCCAGTCATAACAAAATCGAGGAAATAAGTTTTTTTCAATACATGGAATGAGATCAAAATTTCAACAGTGAAATGAAAAAAAAAACACGAGAAAAATTATCGGTATAAATAAATGGAAATTTCGTGGCACTTATAGCTAAGGAATACAGAGAAAAAACAGCAATACAAATTAGGACAAAAATATGAAAACTTGGAATCAAACAACGTATGAAAATTTTCAAGAAAAAATAAATGCTTAAGTCTAGTTAAGTGTAGGTTAAAGGTTTTGAGTAATGAAAAAGAAACCCAGTAGAAAACTTAGCTCACACACAAGTGGGGTAGAAAAAAATACAAAAATTTAATCCGTAGAAATAAATAGTAAACGTTCAGAATAATTATTCAAGGTAAAAAAATGAATCAATAAATAAGTTATACTACAAAAATATCCCAAAAAACAACAACAAAAAACCCATAAAAAAATTAAGATCAGTGAGTCATAGACTCGCAAACAATTTGTTTGGTGCTTTGGTGAAACAAATGAAATAAATATGGTAAAGCAGAAGGCAAAAATTGAGAAGAAAACCAACTTGAAAATAAATACACTTTTTAGCACCTAACTTGAGGCATAAAATAATATCACAAAAAATTGAACATTCAACGAAAAACTAATAAAAAAACAATTGAGAGATTTTTCAAAAAAAGAAATCACACCTAATTGAGTAATTACCTATGAAATGAGTATCACAGTCGTCATGAGTAAGAATTTGCATACGTCTTGTGTTTTTTTTTCAATATTGTAGAATTTAATCGTATTCCCAAACAGATGAGCAATGAGATCATAGTTCAATTTCGTATGCAAAACTTAATTTTTGTAGTTGTACAGTACCTACACTCTACGCGTCTAAAAAATTAAAAATATTTCGTTTACCTCAATTTATTTTTTTCTGATGCTGACATGGTATTTCACTCATTATACGTCTGACTACGATATCGAAAAATTTCCAACACTGCATATTTTAAAAAAGTAATATACGATTAATGATATCGGTAAAGGGTAAATTAGTTTTCAATTCTTCAGGAATCTCTTCTTCATCGGTACGGAAACAAACTTTATTATCGACGTGCAGTGCATACCAACCCTTGTATCGGAATTCTTTTCCGCAATTTTCACACATTAGGTGAGGTTTATGATGGACACTTTCGTGTTTTCTTAGCTCCGTTTTATTGGTAAAACACCTGGGACAATCTTCACAAGAATAGGTCTTCCTCTTGCGACGAGGATTATGTCGGTTCTCATGAATACGAAGTAACTTCTCGGATGCGAAATTTTTGCCGCATTTGCAGCAAATTAATTTTTCCAAGTTGGAAAGCAAACGTACCGTAGGTCTGGTTGGTTCTTTAATCGGCGCGATGTTTTCTTTATTCAAGCTTTGGACGGCCAAGTCAATTTCTCTTTGTTTATATTTTTTCTCGACCACGTTAGTAGAACGTGGTTTAGGGCTGGATTTGCGATTTACTTTCACAACTTCTTCCACTTTTCGTTTTGGACTGGTTTTGTCTTTGGGAACGAAATGTTTCGAATGCTTCATATGGATATTGTAAGCTGTATACTGTTCGTACAACTTATCGCAATATTTGCAACAAAAATACTGCGGAATGATGAAACTATCGGCACTTTCGAGGCTCGAGCTAATCTGCAAAATATGACTTTCGGTGTTGATGCCGTGCGAAAGTTTATGGGTGACGAGACGCGAATACGTTTTAAAATATCCGTTACAAAGGCCACAAACGAACGGATTTTCGGTGGTATCGGGAGCATGGGTTTCTCTATGCGAATGCAAAAGCGACGGCATATCGTAACAGTTGTCGCAGAATTCGCAGCGATATAATTTATGCAGAATTGATGTTTTGGTATCGCTTTCGTTATTATTGTGCGTTTTTACATTATGCTCGAGGAGACGTTCGCCGGAGAATGACACGAAACCGCAGATTTTACACGTGTAACATTTTTGAAAATTGGTACTATTTCTGGCCGAGTGGACTTTCAAATGGATACGTAGACGAGACGCTCGAGACAACGATTTTCCACAAATATCGCACTGGAATGGCTTCACGTTCAGGTGCGATACACGATGCTCTTTCAGAGTAGCCTGATTCAAGAATCGTTTACCGCAATCCGAGCACTTGAATTTACGTACGTCGTCGTGGTACATTTGATGCATACTAAGTCCAATCCTTGTAATGTAAGTTTTGCCACACGTGTCGCAGCATAACGTTTCCGACTCGTGGCTGAACCGTACATGGTCGTAACAAGTTGTTTCGTCGCTGAAAGTCAGCATGCATACGTCGCATCTTAGAGTCATCGAGGGATCTAAATGAGATTGTAAATGAAATACGAGTCTTTTCTTAGAATTGAACTGCCGATTACATTCCGGACACACGGTGGTGTGCAATTGACGACAGGCATGTTTGGTAACTTTAGTTTGCGTACTAAATCCCGAATTGCAAATAGTACACCGGTAATATTTAGGTTTTTCGAACGAAATCACCTCGTTGGCGGACACCAATACAGTATTGTGATCCTTGAGAACTGTATAACATAAAGGACACGTTTCATCGGCGCCATCTACTTCTTCGATGTAGGAATTCAATAAATCCGGATCGACTTTAGGATCGTTCAAATACGGAGCCGACGATTTAGGATTTTTACACAACAGGCAATTTGAATCGGCGACAATTTGATTGGTATGCGTACCAACAATATGTTTAGTCAAGTCATCGATATCGTAAGCTAAATAGTTGCACGAGGGTAAGACGCAGAAATTGCCGCTTTGCTGAGAATCAACGTGGTACTGTAAATGATTACGAAATTCGCTCTCAGACGAGTAGTTACCTTGAGGAAGGACACAAAGCGGGCATACGATGGCGACGTCGCACTTATCTTTTAGCTCACCGGACTGGCAAATGATATGCTTCAAAAGGCTTTCTTTCGAGGTATGAATTTCGTAACAGAAACCGCAATCGAATTGGTAATACGACGAATTGAAATGATTTTTTAGGCAGTGGTTGGAAAAATTGACGAGCTGGTTGAATTGTATATTGCAAATATTGCATTGCAAATGGTTATTTCTCTTTTGATCGATTTCCGCGACCTTTTTAAGGTTTACTGATTTCACTACCGTTCTAGCACCGAGAGGACGACCGCGACCGCGAACAGTTTCTTCGTCGAAAGATTCGTCATTTTTGTCCTGGAAACCAAAATACTATTTATGCGACCAAATTCCAAGTATTCGGCAAAATGAATAGAAAATCAAACACTAATTACCCATTTTTGATAAGCTTCCTTCACCTCAAAAAATAATATAAGATCAACTACTTTAACTACTTTCAATTTTTCTACTCAACAAGGAAAGAAAATACAGGAACTTGGGTACTTTCAAGCTTTTTAAATCATACCATTTCTTCGATTCACCGCAGCAGTACGATTAAGAAATCGAACGGAGGATAATACTGTTTCCAAAAACAAGATATAGATTAACGATAGAGAACATAGACAACGAATTCGTGCTGTAAAATCAAAATAAAACGCATGAAAACGAGAATTAAAAATGCAATTTATAACAAAATAAAAATCATAATTACGTACACATAATTTTTAATGCTAGAAATTAGGAATAAATATTTGAAAAAATTGTGCCAAAAATTATCAACTCTACGGCAAGATGAAATAGCTCAATTGAGCCACTGTGAATCACGAAGATTCATGTCAAAACGAGTATGAAGATTTTAAAGTGATAAAAGTAGTTCCTTTCTCATAAAATAATACGACCAATAGAAACGTTTGGATTTTGATTTTTCCATTCAAGTTCTCAACAAGTACGCATACGACCACTCGGCTGTCCGGTAATTAATTAGCACATAATTTACAGATAGTAAATTACTTCTAAGCAATACTTTCAAACAAACGTTTTCATTAATAACCATTAAATAATCCATCACAGAAAAGCGCGAACAATTTAAAACCAATCATTCGTTGGACTGAATTTTCCTAACTTCTTCTCGGACGGTTTTTACAGAGTGAGCTAAAGCTTCCGGATTAACTCCTTTGTCAATTAATTTACGACATAAATGCAATTGTTTCGGAGTTAAGCCAGTATCAAGAAAGTTCGAAATCGCGCACAATTCGCGAAATTGGAGTGTAGCTTTGTTGGTTGCCGAATTCTTATTAACAGCTTCCATTATGAGATTTGTAACGATTATAACCAACAGTTAACGTATGTATAAATTGTTGGCAACGTTAGCTAACTGTAACAGTGGACAGTCGACCTCTGTAAAAAAAATAATTAGAATTAATTACCTGAATTGACGAGGTTTTAAATAAACAGCAATTACAAATACGCTTTTACGCACAAATTGAAAGGAACCCGTCGAAGTGACAAACGTGAAATGTTTTAAATAATTATACGCTTGTAACGCTTGTCGCTTGTAACGGGTTTTTTTACTTACCGAATTCGAAAAATTTTCGGAACTTTGACTAAAAATTATCCCACTTTGACGGCCAACAATTTTTTGAAATTATTGAAAAACGTTATCATTTTCATATTATCCAATGACTTATAAAACTGGATTGTACTATGAAGAAATAGAAGTAAAGATGACAATAATTTTTTTGGGCGCATGCGCAATAAGGTTTTCGATTTGGAATCTGTTTTGATTTTTGAATTTGAATGATGTTTTTATTTTTTTTAAAAAATTGTTATCATTAAATTTCATGGTCAAAGTTCATCGAAGATAACTGTTCTGTCACAACTTTCCACTTTTTCGTACGATTAATAAGGCTTTTCAGTATTCATTTCTTATCGTATGATATTTATGAGCGCAGTTCTGTGCAAACTAAGTGAGTATTTACCATCGCAGTTTTCCACTTCAATTCCGGTAAAATGATTTCAACATCGCGAAAAATCATCAACCGGTTGAATTTTGGTAATTTATCCAAGGTACGGCTATCTTTTTACTTTACTTCGGCCTTTTTTTTTTTTTTTTACTGTTCTCCCAAGAATTTACACGATGCAACTTTCTATTTTCCAGAATCTATCCCTGAGACATTTGAGTTTATTAGAATGCAGAAGTAAGGAAATTCTTCAAAAGTTTGACGTAAATATTCAGAAATTCAGAGTTGTAAATAATGCTGCCGATGCCGCTCAAGTGCCTGATATTTTAAGTAAGTTGCGATTAAACTCTTGCGTGCTTCAGTATAACAATAATACCTGAAGCTGGCTGAAAGTGATCATCATTTAAAATATTCTTTTTTAGAGGCGAAAGAATACGTTATTAAAGCTCAAGTTCATGCCGGTGGTCGTGGCCTAGGACATTTTAGTAATGGGTTTAAAAGCGGCGTACATATCACAAAAGAGTTAGTTTCTAAATAAGAAAAGATTAATCACCGCATTTCTTGTGGTTATTTTTACATTTTTTACAATTTCGTTCAATATTTCATGACTTGAATTTCTGTCCTTTGCAGCCCTAACCAGATACCTCCCATATTGAGTAATATGATAGGATATAATTTAATCACAAAGCAAACACCGAAAGACGGCGTTCCCGTGAAAGAAGTAATGGTTGCCGAGTCGGTAGATATCAAAAAAGAGACTTACTTTTGTATTTTATTGGACAGGTAAAGTCATCGCGAATTTATAACCGAATTACATTCAATCATCATGCGATCAATAATAATTTTCCATTACCAATTTTTTGCTTTAGAGCTCATAATGGTCCTGTTGTGATAGCTTCACCTTCCGGTGGCACTGATATCGAAAACGTAGCTGAAAAAACGCCAGATCTAATAAAAACCATCCCGATTAATATTTTTGAAGGTATTACCGACGAAATCGCTAACGAAATTGCTTCCTTCTTGGAATTTAGCGATGATCTTAAACCAGTGGTAGGTTTTCTCCAAGGAAGTTGTTCAGAGTTACGAAATATTATCAAAATATTGTTTTCTAATCAAATATTATGTTAGGTTGCCACCCAAGTAAAAAGGTTGTGGGATGTTTTCATTAATATTGACGCGGTTCAGGTTGAAATCAATCCATTAGTTCAGACTGGTGATGATAAAATTATCGCACTTGATGCCAAAGTGCAGTGTGACGACAACGCCGCATTCAGGCAAAAAGAAATATTTTCCAAACACGATTTCAGCGAATCTGATCCCAAGGAAACACTCGCTGCGGCTCATAACTTGAATTATATCGCCATGGAAGGGAATATAGGATGTTTGGGTAATTTTTCATGCTCACGGTACCGATATTTCATCTTGTTCTGAAATAATTTCCTCGTATGAATTCAACCTTTAGTTAACGGTGCTGGTTTGGCTATGGCCACAATGGATATAATCAAGTTACACGGTGGAGAGCCAGCCAATTTTTTAGACGTAGGAGGCAACGTTAACGAAGATCAAGTATACAATGCGTTTCAAATTCTACTCAATGGTTTGTTAGCTTATCTGCGTTATTAATCTTCATTTACGTTGTAATTAAAAATAAAATAAAACCGCACCTACTTTGCGCAGATCCCAAAGTGAAATCGCTACTGGTAAACGTATTTGGTGGAATCGTCAACTGCGAAACCATCGCCAAAGGAATTGTTAACGCGACGAAAAAGTTACAATTAAAAATACCTCTAACGGTGAGACTAGCAGGCACCAACGTAGAAGCCGGGCTTAAATTATTGAAAGATTCGAACCTTCCCATTCAATTCGCCGAAAACCTCGACGAAGCTGCTAGAAAAGCTACCTCTTTTTAATTTTTCTTATCGATATCATTATGTGTTCAGTATATAAAAACGCCAACAGTATCTGATTTTTATATTGTTATTTTTACGTAACTCTAATAATCGAATTGTTAATTGTTAAAAAGCGGTAAATTTGTAAACAAATATATATGGTTTTTACAGTTTTAATTTTATTTTCAACTATATAGGACCAAATTTTTACAAACAGAAACATCGTACCACAGTAAACATTTAATGATAAATATAATATTATAAGCACAAAGGTGGTATTAATAAGTATAATAAGTACAGATTATTTTTTTTCTCTAGAGTAAAACGTAATTCTATAAAGAAATTCTGTATTCAAAAAAAAAAAAAAAGAAAGAAAAATTAATAATAACAGAAAAATCAGTTAAAGCTAAAAGCTTATGCGTTCTGTAACAAGATCTGGCGAAGTTAGGCAAACAACAGACTATTATGCTTTCAATCTCTAATACATTAAAGAAACATCGCTTCGTCTAAATTGTAATAAAAAAAAGAAAAGAAAAGGGGGAATAAACAAAACAAACAAAACCAAACATAAGGCACGTAATGCTTAATAAATACATAAATATATAACAATAACAACAACATCAACAATTCAATAACATGTACAAAATACTCAAAATAGTATAAGCTTATGGTTAACATTTTTTATCTTTCTCGGTTTTTATATTTTGGACTAAATAGAAAAAAATTACGAGTTTTTCTTTTAAGTATATTAACGTATAATTTTGTTTTGAATTTGAAAGACGACTTTGCGTTAGGTATACCTTTTTTTTTTCTCTTTGATAGCAAGCGTTAGAAACGGAATCGCGTTTAGTAAGGAAATTGTTTAAAATTTTTCATTTTTAATTAGATGCCGTTAAAAATCCTTAAACTTTAATACTAACAATTACTTGGCAGGATAAATGGTTCACGAATTGTGAATACGGCATGTGTCGCCTATCCTTCGTAAAATTTACAAAATAATATAACATGAATAAATAGTAACAGAGTACTATATGTACAAACGAATACTAATTTACAACGGTATAAATAAATTACAAAATTCAAGCTGTACAAATTATCAATTTATACATGTGCGGCGTGTAAATTACTAAATAGCAGTTCGAAATTTTCCATTTGTTTTGGGAAATACACCGTATAGGTTGATCTAGAACCCTATTTTGTTTTACACCAAGTTCGAAAAACCCTGAGACACCGAAAGTGTTGGAAGTTCATCTCATAAAGTTTTTTAAATTTCTTTTTATAGGTAAAGCTTCGTTTGAGTGCTGCTGCGCTTTCATTCGTGCGTGAACTTTCGAGGTAGACGTTATCGTTTACGTTGTGTATTATCGCCATCGATTGAATATGAATGTAATAATAATAAAAAAATTAAATTAAACGTGTTATCAAATAGGTAGTAAGTACTTATTGAAAAGGGTTTTCCTCGTGATTACTTCTAAATCACTAAAATAGATACGTCTAAATCTCGCCATTTTTTAAAGCTCATCGTAAATATTCAACTAAACATTTTATACATAATATTTCGAAACAAAACAGTTCTTTTCGCAAAATAATCACCTAATTCATCATTCATCTCATTGCCAAAGCTCACGCGCATGCGCGAAGTTAAATTTTGGTACCTACCTACTCAGAATGATACCAAACCAAAATGATGGGTCGACTCATGTACCTAGGGCCCTTACATGTAAATTTTTTCAATTTTTTATTTTTGTTTCTCTCACTGTTGCAAGAGTGGTGGTTGAAACACTCCCACTCCTTGAATTCACTCTCAATTTTTTCATCATTCACTCTCACTCTTCGCTCCACTCAAAAATTTCTGTCAAATCGAAGGATTTGTAGTGCAAATAGCCAAAGTCAGGCTGACATGTTTTAAAATAAAGATACTTAAGGATTTCACACCCTAAGCACCCTTATTGCAAAATATGTCAGCTGAACTTTGATTAGAGAAATTGCGAGTTTTTGATCCACCATTATGGTTGATCACCAGAAGTATAGCCATTACACAATAAATACGGCTATTTTGATAATGAAGCCTGCTGTTTGAACTTTGAAGTTCGAAACATCAAAAGTAGGGAATAAAAGTTGAAATGTCATGTAAAATTATGTCAAATTCGCGAAATTAAAAAGAAAAAATTGGGAGTGAAGAGTGATGAAATTTTCAACACT